>JAQZBX010029176.1:0-27432 GCA_029593785.1 Cabassous unicinctus
GATCGCAGCCCCCTCTCAATTAGAGGTGGAGTGGACATCATCATCCCAGAATCCTCAGGTTTCGGGAATGAACTATGGACTAAAGTAGACTTACTGCTATTCTACTATAGACATGTGATTCTAGCAATGGAAGAAATTATATCACTGATGTGGAAGCAGTGGCCACTGGAGGTTCTGAGGGCAGGGAGAGGGAAAAACAGGTGTAATGCAGGGGCATTTTTGGGACTTGGGAATTGTCCTGATTGGCATTGCAACAACAGATACAAGCCTTTATAAATCTTGCCATAACCTACAGAATTCTGTGGGAGAGAGTGTAAACTACAATGTAAACTTTAATCTGCATATAGTGTCAATGCTCCAAAATGTGTTCATCAATTGCAATGGATGTACCTCACTAATGAAGGATGTTGTTATTGTGGGAAAATGTGTGAGGTGTGGGGAGTGGGGTATATGGGAATCCCCTATATTTTTTAGGTGACATTTGTATAATCTAAGTATCTTTGAAAAATAAAATAAATTTAAAAAAATAAACTTACCATGTGACCAGGCAACACCATTACTAGGTATATATCCAGAAGAACTGAAGGCAGAGACATGAACAGACATCTGTACACCGATTTATATGCTGACCGAATCAAGCAAATGAACAGATGACTGAATGGATAAATGTGGAGGTATATGAGGGCACCAGTGGCAGCAGAGTTTCTGAGGCTCCGGGTCCCAGAAGTGCCTGGACAAAGGGACCTCCTTAGAAGTGGCCTCTTGTTTTTGCGAACAGCTTCTCTTGGGGCACATAAAGATGGGCCACTGTCTCTCACAGAGCGAAACCCTAGCCCTAGCCATCCTGCTCCATTACTCTCCTGCTCGGGGCTGAAGTTTGGCCTTCACTCCAACCATAGCTGAGAGTCAAGCCTTCCCCTTGAGGACTGGTACCCAAGGTTCCGGGTAGATCCGGGTAAACAGCCTGGCTTCCACTCATCACATTACATCAGCACTTTTTTGGCTGCTGAGAAACAGGAAAGACCATGATGTGTGATAGGTCTTGAAGTGAATGATAAGAAACATAAATCACATTTCTTTGTTTTGGGCTCAGAGGCTGGGGTTCCTGTTTGCTCTGACTCTAAAACATCACTATTTTCCATAAGCCATAATCCTGGAAGATGAGACCTGTATCAAAAATCTGCTTTGAAGAAAAAAAAATGAGCAAGGGGACCAGAACTTTTAAAACTGTTATTATGAAATATATCATACATAAAAATAATATATAACAACATGTACAGGTTAAAACATTATAACACAATGAAAACTCGTGTACTCCCTCAACTTAATAAAGAGAACATCCCCATCCCTTTAAAGGTGTCACTCTTATAGCATCTCCCTCCTTCTCTCCCACCAGAGGTAACCACTATCCTGATTTTTTTTGGTTAATAATTCCTTTACTATTCTTTATAGCTTTATCACATATGTAAATATCCTCAAACCATAATAATTTTATTTTGCCCATTTTGACCTTTATATAAGTGGATTCATGCTAAATGCATTTAAGACTTGCTTTTTCTATTCAACAAACTGTTTTCAGATTCATTTATTTTATACATGTAGTTGTAGTTCATTTGTTTACTCTACTGTATAGTAATTCAGTGAATGAGTAAACCACAATTATTTTATATATTCTACTATTGATAGATATTTAGTTTTTCCAGTTTTGCTATTAAAAACAATGGTGTGGAACAGGAAATTAGGTAACTAGACTAAGGAAATCTAAATAAGCTATGGGATAAATAATAATATATCAGTATTGGTTCATTAATTGTAGTACAAGTCCATGGGAACTATCTGTACTCTCTTCGCAAATTTTCTGTAAATCTGAAATTACTCTAAATTTATAAGTTTATTAGAATAAAATCTCAATAATAAGATAACAAATAACTCAATTAGATAACGGACAAAAGATCTGAACAGACGCCTCACCAAAGAAGATATACAGGTGCCAAATAATCATATGGATCTACGTTAAACATCATATTTCAAAAAGGATTGGCAAATTAAGATAATGATTAGATACCACTACCACTTACAGGCTAAAATATAGAATGACAGCAACAAATGTTGGCAAAGATTTGCAGTAACCATAACTCTCATTCATTGCTTGTGAGAATGAAGACATGTTATAGCCACTTTGGAAGACAGTTTGGCAGTTTTTTTACAAAGCTAATCATAGCTTTACAACATGATTCAGAAATTAAACTTCCAAGTATTTATCAAAATGAGTTGAAAATTCATACCCACATAAAAAGTACACACAAATATTTATAGTAGCTTTGTAAAAAATTGCCCAAAATGTCTTTCAATAGGTGAATGTCTAAACAAACTGTGGTACATCCATACAATAGAATAGTATTTAGTGACAAAAATAGATATGCTCTAAAGTCAGGAAAAGACACTGCTAAGTGAAAGATGCCAATCTGATCAGCCTACGTAGAGTATGGATCCAACAATATGAACTATAAGAAAGAGTAAAATGATCAGTGGTTTCCAGAGGCTTAGGGGACAGGAGGGATGAATGAATAGGTCTAGTACATAGCATATTTAAGAAAGTGAAACTATATTTATGATAATCTAATGGTGGATAAATGACATAATGCATTTATCAAAACCCATAGAACAATATAATACAAAGAGTGAAACCTAATATAATCTACAGACTTTAATAATAGTGTATTTATATTGGCTCAAAATTTTAACAAATGTACCTCATTAATGCAAGGTTTTAATAATAGGGGAAACTATGTGTTTGTGTGGGTGGGGATGGGGCATATGGGAACTCTATGCTTTCTGCTCAAATTTCATAGACCTGAAACTACTCTAAAATTAAAATCTGTTAATTAAAAATATTTTAAAGAAGCAATCAAAACTCATGTGAATAAATATAATTTCATTGATCTTCCAGAAGTAGCAATCTCCTCAAACATTACACTAATGAGTCTGTATCAATCCATAGTATGAAACATAAAAATCATTCTAAGCATTTCTTACAAAAAGGCATTTAATACAGGGAATTAGGTGCTTTAAACCATCTAAAATATTGGGAGTTATTTTTAGGAAACCAGTAACTTTCGGGTTCTTTATTGTGACTATGGTCAGGAAAACATAGGAAACGATTGACAATGTCACACATTTCCTGCAGCTCTGAGAAATATGACTTGTAAGAAACATGCAGTCATGCTGACTGTGTTTATTAGTCATGGCTGGCAAACCCAGTATTTACAATTCCTGCTTCTTATAATAAATAAGAATGGCTTCTGTCACCCTTCTGCTTTCTAAATCTCTCTCAGGAGCATCACATTGGCAGAGTCGAAACTGTATTTAGAACTTTAATTGAAAAGATGTGAAAGTGATTCCTAAATGCTAATAAGTAGTACTTTCATAACAACATAGTAACAACTACATAACATTATCCATCTTTAAATCTAAAGCAATCAGCTTTGCGACATCTCTTCAGATATTATGAATCAAAATTAAATACAGATATCAAGTCTCTTTCACACATTCTTTTCTACCTCTCTCACCCACACATTATCTTTAATTTTCTCCCTGGAATAACACATTTGTTAGGTGAATATAATTAGACCTTAGTTATTGATTTTCTCATAAAGACTAGTGGATATGTAAGCTTTTTCTTACAGGAAAAGAACAAAGTTTTCATGAATAAAATATGTACATTGGTGTCACCATTCCAGCCATGAAAATCTATTACTGGAAGTTTCTCAGTCGAATCTATTCATATATTATGTCCTCATCACAATACCACAAACTACAAGGTCTTTAAATTATATAGATAAAAATAATCTAAAAGCCATTGCTGCTGTATTGGGTACACAGAAAAGCATTTCATCATTTATGAGGAACTTTTGGCATTTTTCATATTTATTTCCAAAGAGGCTCAATCAGTCTTCGTACTAATGGTAGGAGAAAATATAATATTGCCTTCACTTTAATCGTATCTCTTTGGTTGGGTTTCCAAAGAAAAAAAAATAAGAAAACATAAAATCTGAACTCTGCATTTCTCCAGGATTATCAAAGAAATAGAGCTTACTTCTCTTGGAAAATTTTGAGTGAGTAATGATAGGATATAAGTAGCCTCTTTGGGGAAGTTCTAAAATACCTATTTTTTCCTGTTCATATGCTTCATTAAATAATTTCTGATGGTATCCTGCATATGGAGTGGCTGAAAGTAGGCCTTCTGCAAGGTAAATGTTTAAGCTCTCAGAGTTTTACTCAAATAGACAGTGTTTCTTCATCTCCTCATGTATTATACCTCAGCACATTGAAGAAAATATGCAATGTGTTACTCCCTAGGTTTCCCAAAGCAAATCAGCTCTCTTTTAGACACGCAAAAAATATTTACACAGGAACAATGGGGTTTGTGTGCATGCATTCTTCTATATCCTACACGGTCATATCTCAAGTAGATCCCCTTCTTCAGAAACAACAAAAATAAAGGTGTGTTTGCAACCATTAATTTTAATTACTTCTCGCATCTTGGGCAGTACTTGCTATTAATTTCTGTAACAACATCTCTCCTTATGGTCATATGCCTTATGGGCTTCATTAGGAAATCAGATGTAATTGTCCAAGAGGATAGAGAAAATCTCTTCCTATCACTGTAATAAATGTAGGCAGTCCAGTTTAAAAATCAAGTACCTACTATTGTTTGCCATCCTTTTTAAAGCACTTCCACAATCAACAGTTCCAGTCCCTAGCTGTTGTACTCACTACAAAAACAAAACAATGTGTAAAAAATCTTAGTGAGGAAAACATAATTTATGAAAATTCAGGCAGTAAGAAGCTAATATCTGGAATTTAGAAATAAAAAAAGTTTCAACCTAGCACAATATAAAATAAAATAAAACAAAGCCCAAGAAATAGAGATATACGAGCAATGATCTAATGTTTTAGGAACAACATGTCTTTTGTTTAAGGAAAGTCCCATGGGGGAATATGCAGATCAGTCCTGGTGTTCCCTATTTTATTACCTAATTGGAGTCAGACCTTACCTAAATTGATAAGTCTAAAAAATGATAAACATTCAACAAATTAAACTCTGTCAGTAATGTTTATAAGTTCGACAGAACAAGCAGATCATGAAGGTTTTAATATAGAAAGACTATATATTTTATTTTAAAAATTTTCTCAATATTTAATCGAAGTACAACACACATACAGAGACATGGCCAAATCTTGTTCTATAATTGGCTTAATTTTTACAAAGTGAATATGTATATAACCATCATCCAGCCTAAAGTATATATTTTCAGCAAGCCTGAAGCACCCACACAATCAAAATCCTTACCCAAATATAAACACTATCTTGACTTTCACTTGACAAATTAGTTCCCTCCAAATTAGTTCTAAATGAGTTTTAGGATTTATACACATGGAATACATCAATAGTAGATGCAATAGTACAATGCAGAAATTGTAGCATGTTCAAATGATGGAAACTATACAGCAGTGAGAACGAACATTTTAGGAATTAAATGGAAGTCCTGATTTATAGAGTATGCATAGCTATGGCAGCTATGGACAAACAGTTTTTCCAAAATGAATGGGCAAATATATATCTCCATCAGAAGTATATGAGGATTAGGTTGTTTCACATCATCAAAATTTGCCACTTTCTATTTTTAAAATCTCAGACATTATGATTACATTTAAAAGCTTCTTGATCTGATTTTAATTGACATTCCCTTGATGATGAATTCATGTTGAACATATTTTAATATGTTTACTGGCATTTTGGAATGTTCTGTTGGAAAAAGCCCCTCAAGTCATATTATATGTCTTAATTTTAAAATTTATTTGAAGGAATTCACTATATAGTTTGAATGGAAATCTTTTCTTGGATGTGTGTATTACTAATATATTCTTCTTGTACAGTCTCACTTGCCTTTTTTACCCCTTGAATGGTGTCTTTGATGAACAAAGTTCTTGATTTTAATAAAGTTCAAGTTGATATATTTCTATTATGGATAATGCTTGTTTTGTATTTAAGAAATGTCTATCTACCTCAAGTTTGTGAAGATATTCTCCTATAATTTATTCTAGAACCTTTATTTTTGCCTTTCTCATTTATGCCATTTATAGTAACAATCCATCATCAATACATTTTCAAGTATGGAGAGAATTAGGGCTCATAACTCTTTTAATTTCCCATCTGTTACCAAATTTATCCAAAATCATTTACTGACAACAGTTATCTTTCCACACTTCACAAAAAACAGCTATCATTATTTTGAATCAAGAGACTGGCATTTTGTTTCTAGGACTTCTATTCACTTGATTGTTAATCTATATTCACAATAAAACATTTTCTTACTCACTACAGCTTTATGATAAGATTTGATGTCTTATAATTTAAGTTTTTTCAAAAATTTATTCCTTTGGCATACACACACATACGCACACAAATATACACACAACTATGAAACAGTTTGTTAATGCCCACAATCATATTTCTGGGAGCTTGGTTTGGATTGCATTGAATGTGTAGACTAGTTTTGGAATATCTGCTGTCTTTGCAATCTTGTTTCCTCCAAATCATGGATACGCTATATCCTCATTTTTGTTAGCACTTTAATTTCTTTCTCTGTTTAACTAGATCATTTTTAGTCTAGATTTTGCCTTCTATTTAATTTATTCATAGGTATTTATGTGTTTTCCTGATATTGTAGAGTATCATTTTTCATTATTAATTAGTATTGATTTTGTATATCACCCTTGTGTACAGTAACCTTCAAACATTCACATTGTGATACTAATAGGTTATCTGAAGTTTCTTTTGGATTTTCTATTTGCACTCTTATATTATCTGAACAATAATTTTATTTCTTCCCTACCAATCCATATACATTGAAGGCATTTTTATCTTGTCTTAATGCAGTAGATAGGACCTCTTGTATAATGTTGTAAAACAGTGGGGATACGGATTATACATGTCTCATTCTGGATCTCAGGTGCCATGATTCAATATCTCATGAGTAGCTATGATAATCATTGTACAATTCTCTACATATACACTAATAGGTTAAAGGAGTGACTTTTTATTACAAATATATTATAAACATTTATCAGGAATGTCTGGTGAATTGACTCAATATTGCTTTATCACATGATTCTCTCCTTTGATCTCTTAATGTGATTAATTATATGCATTTACTATTTTTTGCAGTGTAACATATACAATGGAGTGCATAAATCTAAAGTGCACAGCTCAGTGATTTTTATGTAGGTATACATGTGTGAAAGCACAAGTCAAATAAAGACACAAAATAATATCAGGAACCCAGATGACTTCTCCTCACAACCCATAGTCAATATAACCAAATAAATAATTTTCTGTCACCATACTTTTTTTTTCTCTCTTCAACCTACGTTTATAAGAAATCATACAGTATGTGCTTTATTGTATGGATTCTTTCATCAAACATAATGGCTGTAAGATTACCCACATTTGTTCTTTGTATTGCAGAGTAGTATCATATATACAAATACTAAAATTTAATTTTCAATTTTCTATAGAATGGCACTTTATTACTTTTTTACATACATATAATAAACTTTATTCTAAAAGAAGTTTTTTTTTTTATTTTATTTTTAAAGAAGATTTAAAGTATATAAATGTTACATAAAAATTATAGGGGATTCCCATATGCTCAACTCCCTCCCCTTCCCAAACTTTCCCTCATTAACTACATCCTTCATTAGTGTGGTACATTTGTGGCAATTGATGAACACATGTTGAAGCATTGTTACTTACCATGGACTATAGTTTACATTATAATTACACTCTGTCTTGCACAATTTTATAGTTTATGACAAAATGTAGGATGCCTGTATCCATCATTGCAATGTCATTCAGGACAATTTTAATATTCTGAAAATGCCCCCATGTTACACCTATCCTTCCCTCTCCCTCCCCTCAGAACCTCTGGTGGCCACTGCCTTTACATCAATTATAAGAGTTATTCCATTGCTAGAATAATAATAAGTCTATAGTAGAATAATAATAAGTCTTCTTTAGCCCATTGTTCATTTCCCAATCTTGAGGAATTTGGTATGGTGATGCCCAATCTATTTAGAATTGAGAGGGGTCTTAGTTTCCATAGGGTAGATGGATGGAACTATCTTGCTTGCAGTTGCAGACACTCTCTGTTCCCTGGGATGGGTGTTGTCCATCATCATCTCCTTGTTAGTTGTCCAGGGTGAGTCCAATGAACTGGAGAGTAGGTGTGGCAACTCTGTGGAGATTCAGGGCTCAACTGGCACATGAATGGACAAAAGACTTAAGTCTCTGGGACATATATTCCACAAGTATAGTGCTAATTATAGGTTCAAATGAAAGGGGCAGAAAAGCAGTATGTAAGGAAACTATAAATGAGACTAACTCTATTGTACTGGGGATAATAAATTCCAGAGTAAGTCCCACTGAAATGGTGCCAAATTCCTGAGCTTGTCTGCTCTGCATATAGTGTCTGGATGTCTCTAATGTGCTCAGGAGTCCTGCTGTTTGAGGTACTGTTTACTGTGGCCTCAATGAGATCTGCTGAAATGTGCATAAGCATAACCTATGGATTGACCTCCTGACACAATTTGAAGTCTCTTAGCCATACAAAGTCATTTGTATTTTGTATTTCTCCCTTTTGGTCAAGGTTTTTTCTGGATGCATTGCTAGTTGTTACTTGGTGCCAGGGAGGATCATCCTCAGGATTTATATCCCATGCTGGCAGGGAAGGTAGAGTGTTTACATGCTGAGTTTGTCTTAGAGAGAGGCCACATTTGAGCAGCAAATAGGCTTTCAGGAGGTAACTCTTAGGCAATATATAATACTAGGCTAAGTTTCTATTTCATAAGAAAAGGTACATAATTATAATCATCAATATCAAGGGCCTGGCATAGTGGTCTGAATTCCTTCACTAGGAACTGCCCTTATAAAGAAGTTTTAGATTTCATAAAATTAAGTTAAAAGAATAGGGGATTCCCATATACCACGAGCCCTCCCCTTTTCACATTTTCACCTATAAATAATATCTTACATTCATGTGGTACATTTGTTACAATTGATTAACAAATATTGAAGTATTGCTACTAAACAAGTTCTATAGTTAACATTATGGTTTACACTTTGCACCATAAAATTTTATAGAATTTGACAAAATGTATAATGGCCTGTATCCATCATTGCAATATCATGCAGAACAATTCCAGTGCCTTAAAAATGCACTATGTCCCATCTATTCTCCCCACCCCCACCCCCCACCCCCGCTAACCTCTGGTAACCACCATTTTTAAATCAATATTACAAGTTCTTCTGTTACTACAATAAAGCTAATTCTACTTTGGTCCATGTTTGCATTCTCCCCTTTATGTTTGTTCATTCTTCAATCTTGAGGATTTTGGGTTGGTGATGCCTGCTTTGCTTCAGATTGAGAGCGGGGCTTAGATCTTATTGGTCAGATGGAAGGGACTGCTTTGATTGCAGTGGTAAGTATTCTTTGTTTTTGGGATGGGGTTTGTACAGCATCATCATTTTGTTAGTTGTCCTGGGTAAGTCTGATGAACTGGAGAATAGGCATTGTACACAACTCTGCTGAGATTTATGGCTCAACCCGCATACGGACAGACTGGATATTTAAAAGCTATTATGTATAAAGCTGCTACTAATATTCTTTTATTTGTCTTTTGGTGAAATGAAGTCATTGTTACACTGGGATGGAATTACTCAGCAGTGTCTATGATTAGATTTAGTCAATTCTACCAAATGATTTTACAGACTGGTTTTAAACTGTTCAATCCTACTAGCAGTATGTCAGAGTTCTTGTTAAATAATATCCTTGACTAAACTTGGCTTTGTTACTCTTTTTAATATTAGCTATTCTAGTGAGTGCCATTTTTGGCTTGTTAATTCTCTCAATTGATTTTAGTTTCTATTTCATTCATCTCAGGTCTAATCTTTGCTATTTCATTCCTTTTGCTTGCTTGAATTTTCTTGTTCCTACAGGTCTATAGTAAGGTCTTTGATTTTATTTCTTTTTTCTTCCTGAATGGAAATTTCCCTCTCAGCACAGCCTTTACTGTAACCTATAAACATAGGTTCTGATTTGTTGTGTTCTTGATTTCATTTGTCTCAAAATATTTATTCAATTCCCTTGCAATATATAATTTGACCCACTGATTGTGGAAGAATTATGTGATTTAACTTCCATATATTCGTGGATTTTCCCATTCACTGTCTGTTATTAATTCTAGCTTCCTTCCATTATGGTCAGAGAAGATGCTTTGTATAATTTTAATCTTTTAAAATTAATGAGAATTGTTCTGTGACAGAACTTGTGGTCTATCCTGGGGAATGATCCATATGCACTTCAGAAGAATGTCTATCCTGCATTTTTTGGTGCCAAGTTTTGTATATATCTGTTAGGTCTAGCTTATGTTATTCAAGTTCTCTGTTTCCTCATGGATCTTCTGTCTGGATGTTCTATGTATTGATGGAGCGGTGTAATGAATTCTCCAACTTTTATTGTAGAGTTGTCTACTTCTTTCTTCAGTTTTGTCATTGTTTGCTCATGAGTTTTGCAGCACGTTGGTTAAGCAAATAAATATTTATGATTGTTATTTCTTCTTAGTGGATTGGCCAACTTATTAATATATAGTATCTTTCTTTGTATTTTGTAACAGCAATGGATTTAGTCTATTTTGTCTGATATTAGTATAGCTAACACAGATACTTTACAGTTACTATTTGCATGGTATATATTTTTCTATCTTTTCACTTTTGTATTATTCAAGGTTTTCTAGGGAAATAGAACTGACAGAATATATATGTAAATATTATGGAATTTTATAAATTTATGTCACATGACATGGGGATATATGAGTCCAAATTCCATAAGGCAAGATACAATCTAAGAACTCCAATGAAAGTCCTCAGTGAATTCCCCATAAAAGCTGGCTGTCTGAAGTAAAAATGGGCATTCTCTCTCCTGACTGCTGAAAACATTGTGTGGAGGGAAGGCAAACTCATATCTGGACTATGTGTCTATTTCTGTTAAACCAAATTGCTGCCCCTTCCATGATGGAACTGATCTAATATAATCAACCTGCCACCAAGGAGCATGTTGATCATATCAGGGAATGGTGCTATATTGTGTGCTGAAAGAGTGTCTCTGCTGCTGGCAGCTTGGGCACTCAACAGTGGTGCTATCCAGGTCAGGCTTGGTGAGAGGTAGTACAGGTTGCTGATCCCATGCATAAACTCTAGCCCTATGACTGCACCCACTTTGTTCATGAGCCCATTCGGCAAGGCAAGAGTGACTGGGAAAAGAGGCTGCCTGTTATCTAAGAACAGGTTAACTTATCCATTTGATTGTTAAAATTTTCCTATGCTTAATTCACCACCTGGTGAGCATTTATGTGGGACACAAATATCTTCACGTTGCTTGCTCACTCTGAAACATATAACTATATACCTCATCTCCAGACCTCTTTGTCATCAATTTTCCAATCATGATCCTTCCTAGCCCCTGGCCATCCAGGCAAACCATGGACAGCCCATGAATCAGTATAAAAACACACCTTCAGGCATTTCTCCACCAAGCAAAATGAACAACTAGTTGCACATCTTGAAGTTCAACTCACTGGGAGGCTTTTCTCTCACCACTGTTATTCAGTGATTCAGAAGGGGGCTGCAGTACTGTAGCTTCCCAAATTTGGGTGGAACCTGCCTATCATGCAGAATCATCTGTAACCTATTCTCTAGTTTTCTCTTCCTCAGTCATCTGATTTTAAGGCACTTCCCAAGAGGCCATATCTGTCTGTGAAAGAGGAGGTAATGTGACAAGAAGGAGGCCATGTGCATTTGGGCCCCTTCCTCATGAAACTTAGTTGTGACTTCAGGACATGCTTAAACCATATCTCAAATATACCCCTTCCAGTTGATGATTGTGTGCTTCTATGCATGCCCAAATTTATGGTTAGGCAGGTAAGACAACACCCAGCTAATAATAGGAAACTCAGGTCTCATGGTAACTTGGTAGCCAATGGTTAAAAGTCAGTCTCTACTAAGGCCCAGTAGCAGGCCAAAAGTTGTTTCTCAAAAGGTGAACAATTATCTGCAGAAGATGGCAGAGCTGTGTTCCAAAATCTTAAAAATATGCTTTGTTTTTCTCCTATAAGTGCCTGCCAAATGCTCCAGATGGCCTCCTTCTTTGCCACTGTCATTTCCAGCCCCATTGGATCTGCTAGGACATGAAGCACAATTGGCATTGCAGGATGCACAGCAGCATAGACTTGTGGCAGAGGCTCTTCTTGTTCCTTTCCTCACTCAAAAAAAGTAGTTTTTCTGGTCACTCAGCAAGTAGGAAGGAGTAGTCATTCCAAATGTGGAATATGTTGTCTCCAAAAATACAAAGAGGTTGTTTTAGTTTGCCAAAGGGGTGCTGTTGCAAAGTACCAGAAAAGTGTTTGCTTTTATAAAGGGTATTTATATGGGGTAAAAGCTTAGTTCCAAGGCCATGAAAAGACCAATGCAAGACACCATAAGTGGCGCTTTCTCAACCAAGACAGTTACCATATACTGAAGCAAAATGGTGGGTGATCTCTGCCTAGTCTCTGCCTTCCCCACCAGGCTGTACCATCTCCCAAAACTCAACTGAAGGCAGCCAGGCATGGGGCTTTAGTTTGCCAAAGGGGGTGCTGTTGCAAAGTACCAGAAAAGTGTTCACTTTTATAAAGGGTATGTATGTGGGGTAAAAGCTTACAGTTCCAAGGCCATGAAAAGACTAACTCAAGGCACCGTAAGTGGTGCTTTCTCAACAAAGTCAGCCAGTTGCCATGTACTGAAGCAAGATGGTGGGTGATCTCTGTCTAGTCTCTGCCATCCCCACCAGGCTGTACCATCTCCCAGAACTCAGCTGAACGCAATCAGGCATAGGGCTTGTCTCATATCAGTCCTCTTCACTCAGGCTTGGCCACTCTGCTTTCTTCCCGATTTCTGCTGCAAGCAATCAGGCAAATGGCTCATCACTCCACAAGGCCTCAGCTGATTGAGACTCTCCTTTCTGTCACATGACAAGAAAAACTTGGCAGAGCTCTCTTTTCCAGTGTGTCTCTGTTTTTTATAGGACTCAGCAAGAGGTGGAGCCTCAACCTGAATCATTCCTCACTGAAGTAATCCAACTGAAAAAAGTTCCCATATCCACAGGAATGGACCAGCCTACATACATAATCTTTCTCCTTTGGGGATTCCTAAAATAATTTCAAACTGCCATTCTCCACCCTCTGAATCCCAAAAATACATGTTCCTAACATGTGAAAAAATGCATTCATTACATCACAATATTTCCAAAGCCTTAAATCATTTCAGTAGCAATGCTAAGTACATAATCATATAAAAATCAGTTATAGGCATGCAGTTTATCTTGTGTCAAAAGTACCCTCCAGCTGTAGACCTCTGAAACTTAGAAAACAAGCTATCTGCTTCAAATATACAAAGGGGGCATGGATATAAGATACACATTTGTACTATCATAAGGAGAAATTGGATGGAAACAGCCATGGTTCCCCAACAGTTCCGAAAAACTTTAGGGCATACTCCATTAGATTTCAAAGTCTGAGAACCATCCTTTGAATGATGATTTCTTCTCTCCCAGGCCTCATGGGTCCTCATCTTTTTCATGGGCTTGCCCAACAACCATATATTTGGTTCTACCCTCTTCAAGCATCTGGGTGGCGACCAAGCTCCAGACCTCACCGTCCAAGAACACGGGGGTGATGACGACATTTTCCCTAGGCTTTGAGGCACAGTCTCAACCCCATTAGCAGAGTGAGATGGCAGCAACTTTCTCCCAAATCTCCAGCATACAAGCCCAATGCCCGCAGAAGAGTGGTTGGCAACCTGACTCTCCCTAATCTATGGGTACTAGGGCCAACCCCCTCAAAGCAGTGTGGTGGTGACCGAACTCTCCCCAAGCTATGGGGGACAAGCCAAACCCCTCACAGTGGTGAGGTGGTGGCCTAACTATTCCCAACCTATGGGGAACAGGCCCACCCACCTCAGAGATGTTGAGTGGCAACGTAACTATCCTCAACCTCTGGGGCATCCTCTCCACCCTCTCTGTAGCCTGGGGCTGTCAAACTCTCCTTAAAAAATGGACTGGAATAGCATTTCTTCAAATGCTGGGGCAAACTCATGCTTTCCATAAACGTGGTTGGGGTCCTATCCTTGGCCCGAGGAAATGCCTTAATTCCAGACCTCAGCTTCCATGGTTTTCCACTTGAATCCTTTTTCCCTTCAATCTTTCCTCCCTGTCCCTTTTAGTGCAGGCTGACAGTGGTTTCATTCATACAGATCTCACAAAATGATTGTTGGTTTAACATGCTGGAAACAGGGGTCCAAGCCATCAGACAGTAACACTTGTCACAATTAGTTCCTAAATAACTACATTTCCAATCCTGACTTAAAAGTTCAAAGTTTAGTTAAGTCTTCACATGGGTCATGATCCTCTGGGAGTTTATTTACTGGAAGCTTGGAATTTATGAAATCAGTCTCTGCTTTCTTTGTGCCTGGCAATTCACTTCTAAGTTTATCTCTTTCTTCTTGCATTGTGCTATAAGCTGCAGGGAGAAGCCAAGATGCATTTTCAACATTTGCTGTGAAAACCTTATCTAAATTTCCATGCTTGTCATTTTAAAATTCTGCCTTTTATCTCATATCAGGAGTCAATTTTGCTAAATTCCCTGCAACTTTAAAACACAGACACCTTTTCTTCAGTTTCCACTTATAGTTTCATCATTTCCTTCTAAGGCCTCACTGGAAATAAATTTATGGTTCATATTCCTAACAACAGTCTTTTTAAAGCAATCTCAATGTTTTCTAGCAAACATATCATGATTTCTCAAGAAATGTCCCTTGCCCAATTTAAAAAATCATTCCAACATTTTTGGTAATTGCAGCAGCATGATCCCACTCTCTTAGTATTAATTTGTTTTGGTTTGCCAAAGGGGCGCAAATGCAAAGCATCAGAGATGTGTTGACTTCATAAAGGGTATATATTAGGTGTAAAAGCTTCCAAGTCCATGGCCATGAGAATTCCAACTTAAGGCACTGTAAGGGGTGTTTCTTACTCAAGTTAGCTCTGTTGTGTTGAAACAAAAAGACAAGCAATTTCTGCCTGATCTCTGCCTTCGCATCTGGGCTGTACAACTCTCAGAGCTCAGCTGAGGACAACCAGGCATTGGGCTTGTCTCCTACTAGGCCTGTTTTCTCGGGCTCAGCTTCCTTAGTTTCTTCCCAATTTCAGCTGCAAGCTATCACACAAATGGCTCATCTCTCCCTGGGACCTGAGCTGTTTGAGGCAGGACTCTCTTTTCTGGTGTGTCTCCATTTTTTAGGACCAAGCAAGAGGGCAGAAACTCAACTTCAGTCATGCCAAACTGAGATAATCCAACTAAACAAATGGTCTCATACCCAGCCCACAAACATAATCTTTGCCATTTTGGGATTAGTAAAATTATTTCAAACTTCCACAGAGGTCAACTAGATATTAGGCCTCTTTCTTGGTCACATGGGGGGACAGATGTAACAGCTTATTTTTTCTTTTAGATGGGATATTTCAACACACCCTGTGGGAGTTTGATATTATTTATGAATCCAAAAGAAAGAGAAAAAATGATGTTTGTAAACTGGTCAGTTCCTCTGTGTGTGATCCCCTTTGATTGTATTAGATTCAAATGAGATGTCTTTGATTAAATTACCTTTTGAGATTAGGGTTTTGATTCAGGCTTGAGTACCTGCCCACTTGGTGGGCTGATATAAACAGATACTCAAGAAGACACACAGAAGAAGATACAGGAAGAGGGAGAGCTCCATAGATGCCAGAAGAGAGAACATTGTCATGTGACCGAAAGAAGAAGGCTCAAACATCTAAAGCCCTGGTAAGAGAGATGAGCACCATGCAAGCCTACAGATGAGATCAGAAGAAGCTGGGCCCATGGAGACTTAGGAGGAAGAAGGAAGGAGAGACAAGGCAGAGATCGCCAACCATCTTGCTTCAACAAATGGAAATGATTTTGGTGAGAAAGCAACCTTAATTTAGACTCTTTAGGGCTTTGTAACTGTAAGTTTTTACCCAAATAAATACCCTTTATAAAAGCCAACAAATTTCTGTACTTTGCATCAGCACCCTTTTGGCTGACCAATACAGATTTGTACCAAGAGATTGGGGTCATGCTTTTGTAATTACCAAAATGCTGGAATGACTTTATAAATGGTTAAGGCATATTTTAGGAGAAATTGTGAGACGCTTGATTGAAAAGGCCTACATTGCTTTGAAGAGACTGTTGGTAATAATATGGAGCCTAAAGTTATTTCTGATGTGGAATTCGAAGGCAATAATGAAACTATTATTGGAAACTGGAGGAAAAGTGATCCACGTTTTAAAGTCACAGAAAACTTAGCAAGATTGACCCCTGATGTTATATGGAAAGCAGAATTTGTAAATGACAAGGTTGGACATTTTGCTGAGGAGCTTTCCAAAGTAAACTTGGAGAACACAGACTGGCTTCTCCTTGCAGCTTATGGCATGATGCTAGATGAGAGGGATAAGCTGAGAACTAAATTTCTGGGCACGAAGAAACCAGAAACTGATTTTGGAAATTCCAAATCCTCTGGAAATCAAGCCTCCAGACAATAGTGCCCCATTAGAGGTATTAACTAAACTTGGAACTTATAAACCAGGACTGAAAATGCAGTCATCCAGGAAAGACTTGTCGAAAGTGGTACTGTCTGATAGCTTGGAACCCTGCTTCCTGCATGCTAAACCAACAAGTTTTTATACAAAACTGTAAGAACAAAACCACTGTTAGCTTCCATTGTCAGATGGAAGGGAAAACAGCTTTATGAGGAAGACCTTGGAAGCTGAGGTCTGGAATTAAAACATTTTCTTGGGCCAAGAGGGGCCTCACCCATGTGTACAGAGAGGGTGAATTGGCATTATCATTTAAAGAGGGTGGATCCTCCAGCCCACTATTCAGGGAGAGTTTATCTGCCCCAGGATACAGAGAGGGTGGAGCATATTCCCCAAAGGTCTGGAAGAGTGAGGTTGCCACCCCAGTGCTCTGAGAGTGGTAAGGCCTCTTCCCCATAAGTTGGGGTGATTGAAGTCAACATCCCATTGCTCTGAGAGGGATGGGCCTGTTCCCCATAGGGAACAGGGAAGGCCAGGTCACCACTTCAGTGTTTGAGGAGATTGGGCCTGTATGTGAGAGATTATGGAGAATGTTGCCACCACCTCACTGTACTAAGGGAGTTGAGACTCTACCCCTGAGATTGGAGAAAGTGTGGCCATCACCCCAATGTTCTTGGCAGGTGAGGTCTGGAGATTGGTCACCACCCAGATGCTTTATGAGGGTGGAACCAATAAAATGGTCTTTGGGCAAGCCTGTGGAAAGGGTGGGTCCTCATGAGGCCCCATCATGTTAAGAATGCCTCTCAGACTTTGAAATCTAATGGAGTATGCCCTGCAGGTTTTCAGAAATGTGGGACCAGTGACTCATGCTTCCCTCACAAATTCTCCTTATGGTAATGCAAATGTTTATCTTCTGTCTATACCTTTGTATATTGGATGCAGATAAATTGTTTCGTGGGTTTCATAGGTCTACAGACAGTGGGTAATTTGCCTCAAAACAAATGGTATTTCTAGAAATGATTGTCATGTGATTTTTACTTAGCATTGCTGCTGAAATAAGGTTTTTGGAATATTGTAATGTCTTTTTTTGGGATTCAGAAGGAGGATTGAGGCAGTTTGATATTATGTATGAGTGTTCAAAAAATAAAAATTGTTTGTAAACTGCTCTGTTCCTCTGTGTGTGGTCCCCTTTGATTTTATTAGATTCACCTGAGATTTCTTTGATTAAATTACTTGTTATGATTAAGATTTTTATTTGACCACATCAGTAAGGTGTGACTCAGGGTCCCTGCCCCCTTTCTGGTTTGATATAAATAGACACTCGCTCAGAAAGACACACAGAAGAAGACACAGGAAGTGTGAGACCTCCATAGATGCCAGAAGAGAGAAATTTGTCATGTTACACAAAGGAGAATGCTCAAACAGCTAAATCCCTGGGAAGAGAGATAAACCCTATGCCTGCCTACAACTGAGATCAGAAGAAGCTGGACCCATGGAGCCTTAAGAGGAAGAAGAAAGGAGAGATCAGGCAGAGACCACCCACTGTCTTGCTTCAACATGTGGCAAGTGACTTTGATGAGAAAATAACCTCGAGTTGGACTTTTAGGGCGTTGTTACTATAAGCTTTTGCCCCAAATAAATACACTTTAAAAAAGCCAGCAGATTCCTTCTACTTTGCATCAGCACCCCTTTGGTTGACTAATGCAGTGCAGTGCCCCAACTACTGAACACAGAAATTTCACTGAGGTGGAAGTCCCCTATATTTTTGTTGGATTAATCTCCCATCCTCTGACATGCAAGTGCCTTACCTATAAGTTTAGAGTGGTTGCTACTTCTGGTTCAATAGGTGCATTCAACATAATATTATCAATATAATACACCAATTTGATATCTTGTGGGAGGGAGACATTAAGTTTTCCGCAGACAATTTCAGGACTTAGCACTGGAGAGTTGATATACCTCAGAGAAGGACTGTGAAGCTTTATTGCTACACTTGCCAGCTGAAAACAAACTCTTGTTGATGGTCTTTCCTAACAGGAGCTTAGCAAAAAACATTTGCCAGTTCAATAGCTGCATACCAGATACCAGGTGATGTTTTGTTTTGCTCAAGCGATGATACTACATCTGGAACAGCAGCTGCAATTGTAGTCAACAACTGGTGAAGTTTACAAAAATCCACTGTCTTCAACCAAGATCCATCTGTTATCTGCACAGGCCAGATATAAGTACTGAATGGGGATGTAGTGGAAATCACTACCCCTGCATCCTTCAAGTTCTTGATTGTGGCACTGATCTCTGTAATCCTCCCAGGAATCCGATATTACTTTGGTATACTATTTTACTAGGTAAGGGTAATTCTGGTGGCTTGCAGAATGGTCTTTCCTACAATAATAATCCTCATTTGACAACACAGAGAATCAATGTGGGGATCCTGCCTTTTGCTGAGTGTGCATTCTGGTATGGGGAAATAACCACAGAATTGTTCTGGTGACCCACTGGACTCACTGCAAGCCAGAACTCAAATAAAAAGCATTGATTTCTTGACCTACATTTGCCCCATCACAGGTAAGTTTTGGGTCTCCTGGAAATAATGTCATTTCCGAGCCAGTGTCTAATAATCACTAAAATATATGATCATTTACTCTTCCTCAGTTCACAGTTACCCTGGCAAAAAGCCGTAAGTATCTTTGGGGAAGACTGGGAGGAAGATTAACAGTATAAAATTTTGGCAGTGTACCAGGATACTTCCCCAATATGACTAGGCCTTCCCCTGATTCAAGGGCCTTTGGGTTTGTAAACTATCTCAAATATGGTAATTGATTAAACAGCCATGATTCTCTGTTTCTGCAATTCAAGTTAGGCTACTTGCTAGACCTAGAACTCTTCTGCTTATACAGATCAAGAAGAACTTTAGTAGACAGCCCAATTATTTTACTTCTAGGTACCTCATTATCTATTAGCCAATGTCATAGGTTCTTGTGACTCAGACTATTTTGCTTCTATGATTCTGCTGTTCTTTGTGGTACCATGCTCACCTTGTCTTTGGTGATCAACTGCTGTCACTTAATGTCTTCCACCCTAGGATCTGATCATCCCAAAAGTTTTTAAGCATTCCAGTCCCATGACAACAATTCCCATGGTAATATCTGACCTACAGAGAAGAGCAACCATATAAACCTTCAAGAAAGATGGAGTTAACTCCGCAAATTTATTCCTCAGAGTGCTGGCGAAAGGTGTGTCCTCTGGACATTCTTGGGGTGGGTAACAGGTCTTTCATGATAAGTCCATTCTAACATTCCCATCTGTCCAAGCCTTGGGATCCAATCATCTACATTATACCAGAGCAGTTCTTGCAATTCAACATCCGGTAATGTTGGCCATATTTTGATCCATATTTCAACCAGCAACTGAGCAAAGTTACAGCCATTTCTACCCCCTCAATCAACAACATTGAATCCAGACTCTCTGCTTAGTGGGCCCATATCAATAAATTCAACCTGATTCAGCTTTATATTCCTTCCACCATTATCACACATATTAAATATCTATTCCCACAAATATTCCCCTGAATTCTGACTATATAAATTGTAAAACTCATGCATTTCTTTTGGAATGCAACACACATCCTCATGGGTCACACACTGTATTTCACTTTTGGGGTATTGTTGAGACTTTAGTCTATTTATTGCTCTGGAAGTAAAGAGGGGTGGTGGTTGTGGGTTAGGAGAAGAATTCTCAAAGTGTCTTACAAGCCAATTATCTCAAGATATTCCCTTGCAGTTTCTTCTGGTGCAGGGGTTCTTAACCGTTTTTGTTCCATGGACCACTTTGCCAGTGAGGTGAAGGCCATGGACCCTTTCTCAGACTGTAGCAGCAGGGAATCAGTTACATATATGGAAATACAGTGATTAAATATAGGACATATAATATTATACATATGTGCTTCTTTCTTAACACATTAAATAATAATCCAAAAAATCAAGAGTATAATAAAGGTTAGGTTAAATTTTATTTTATAAAGGCATGTCAGTGTGCATACTGTTGTTGTTTATCTTGAATAAGAACATTAAATTGTGGTGTAGTATTTGACAAGAAAAGATGGGTATCATGTTGGACATCTAATCAAGTTGATTTTTTTCAATTCACTCCCATGGACTCCTTGAAATATTTCCATGGACCCCTTGAGGGCCTGTAGAACCCTAGTTAAGAATCCCTATTTTGATGAAACAGGATCAATCACTTCGGGTGGAGGCTGGATGGCAGACTTCTTGGGGCAGTTTGGATGTTAGCTGTCTGTTTCCCCAGGGCAGGGTTAGGGAAGATGTTTCCTCAGGGAAGATCATTACAGGTTTATCTGCCAAAGACACAGCAGAATTTAGGGTTTTGATGTCCCCAATGTATTAATTATCAAGCCATATGTCTCCATTCCTATTTTCAGGATGTCATTCTTTTCCAATCAATGCCTTCACTTTAAAAGCAGATACCATGCAAGGTTGAAATTTTAGCTTTTTTTTTAACTATGCTGCTCACACAAAGTTTTCTGGTCTGGTTTTCAGAGATATCAAGTCTGTGGTTGCACGAAATTAGATTTTATTTCAGGGCACAAATAGATACTTTCACATCATTTATGTGGTGCTTAAAGTTGCAAATTTGAAGCCTTCAGCTCATTCTTTTATGTTTTTATCTTCATTTTTTTAGTATTATTAAGAAATATGATTTATTTGTATACTAGATTTAGGATGACATGGAATTTGAAAGTCTTTTGTTTATTTTTAAAGAAGCTTTAGATTACATGAATATTACATAAAAATATTGGGGATTCCCCTCTACCCCACCCACTCCCCCTGCCACACTTTCCTCTATTAATAACATCTTTCATTAGTGTGGTATATTTGTTATAATTGGTGAACACATATTGAAGCATTGCTACCAACCATGGCCTATAGTTTACATTATGATTTATACTTTGTACCGCACAATTTTATAGGTTTTTACAAAAAATATAATGGCTTGTATCCGTCATTGCAATATTATGCAGAACAATTCCAATGCCCTAAAAATGCCCCAAGTTACACCTATTCTTCCCTCTCCTTCCCTTCAGAACCTCTGGTGACCACTGTCTTTATATCAGTATTACAAGTTCTTCCATTACTAGAATAATAAGTTTACTTTTGTCCATAGTTGCATTCTCTCCTTATGTTTGCTTGTTCCACAATCTTAAGGATTTGGGGTTGGTGATTCCGACTCTGCTTCCAATTGAGAGGGTACATAAATCCCATGGGGCAGATGGGTGGCACTGTCTTGCTTGCAGTTGTAGATAATTTCTGTTTTTTGTGATGGGCATTGTCTATCATCATCATTTTGGTAGTTGTCCTGGGTGAGTCTGAAAAACTGGAGAGTAAATGTTAGCTGTAACTCTGCTGAGATTCAGGGCTCAACCAGCATATTAACAGCCAGAGGATTTAAGAATCTGGGACATATATTTAATGTGTAAAATACTTCCTGCAGTTTCTGGAGGAGGATTGAGACCTGCTGATTTCCTACTCTGCCATCTTGGTTCTTCTCTTATTCCTTTCTTTTATAAGTTTATCCAGTGAATTTAGGAACAATCAGCCAAAATCATTGTACATTTTAACTCCACAAATCTGTTAAAATGTCATAAACATTCTCACCCAGAGCCTTGCCTCTTATAAACATGGATGTAGGCATATCCAGTGGTGATATTGTGCATATCTCTATCACCAACTCATGCCACGGACTATCAGTGACCTCTTTATTGTTGGAAATAGAGTCATAAACGCCTATGAATCTAATCAGAATAGAGAGCCAATTGAACAATCACAAAATGAATTCAGAAATCCCAATTTTTAAATTCTGTTTCTCAAGAACCACTCCCAGCAACATTCTGTATTAGTTAGGGTTCTCTAGGGAAATAGAACAAACAGGAGATACCTGTAAATATTATAAGATTTTATAAAATTGTCTCTCATAACAATGGGGATGCATGAGTTAAATTCTGCAGGGAACTTGCTAGCCAGGAACTCCAATGAAGGTCTTTGATGAATTCCACACAAGAACCTGGTTGTCTGAAGTAGAGATAGGAATTCTCTCTGAATGTTGAAATCACTTCCACTTTTAAGGTCTTCAACTGATTGAATAAGATATTTCTCATTGCTGAAGTCAGTCTCCTCAGTTGATTGAGTTGTAATCAGCCATACATGCAATCAAGGCACTAATGATTTAGATTCACTAATTGTTTAGTAACAATTAGGCCAGTACTTGCTTTACCAAACAACTCGGCACCATTACTTGGCCAAGTTGAAACATGAGCCTAACCATCACAACTTTCAACTTATTTATGTATTTGGGTCTAAAGCGAGTCTCTGGTAAACAACATATAGTTGCATGCTTTTTAATCTATTCTGCCAATCTTTGTCTTTTCACTGGGGATTTTAATTATTAATCTTCAGTGTTATTACTGTAAATGCAGTGCTTACTTTAGCCATTTTGCCCTTTGATTTTTATGGGTCATACCTTTTTTTTAATCTCTCTTTTCCTTTATTGCAAACTCCTTTTCTGTACAGTAGATTTTCTGATGTGTCTTATTGATACCGCTATCATTTTTGTTACTGTATATTTAAAATACTTTCTTTGTGGTACCCTTGGACTTGTATTACACAACATGTATTAATAAGCTAATAATTTGAAAATATACCAACTTAGCATCATTAGCATACATGTTCTCTGCTCCTGTATCCCTTTGTTTCCTATCTTTATGTTGATTTTATCCCACCTTACCTGTTTATATTTTGCATGTTCATTATCATGAAATAAAATATTTATCTTGTTCAATTTTATTCTGACTCATGTAAGAATTAAAGAGTAGAACAATATATTGCAGATACAGTCTACTGGATTTTACATTTACCCTTTTACTTAACTTACTGGGAAACTTCATTTCTTCACATTTTTCCAATGCACTTTCCCTTGTCTTTTCCTTTCAACATGCAGAAATCCTTTTAGTAATTCTTGTAGAACTAGTTTCTCATTGGTGAACACTCTTAGTTTCTCTTTATATATGAATATTTGAAACTATTTCTCATTTTTGAATGACAATTTTGCCAGATACCTCATTTTGGGCTGGCAGTTTTTCTCTTTCATTATCTTAAGCATAACCTACCACTGTCTCTTTGCTTCTGTGTTTTCTGATGAGAAATTGGAAACTAGTCTGATCGAGACTCCCTTGTAAGTTATGACTCATTTTTCTCTTGCTTTCAGAAGTCTCTCTTTAGTTTTGCATTTGACATTCTCATTAGTATGTGTCTCTAGTAAAAGTATTAGGATTTATTCTGTTTAGAGCACATTGTGCTTCTTGAACATATCTATCATAAGAGCTTACAAATTTTCAGCCATGATTTCCTCAAAATTATTTCTGCTTCTTTTCCCTTCTCTACTCCTTCTGGGACACCCATGACATGTATGTTTGTACACTTCATGCTGTCCCTCTAATCCCTGAGACCCTGCTCAATTTTTTTCTATTCTTTTCTCTATGTGTACTTCTGACAATAGGATTTTTGATTGCCCTGTCTTCTAGTTCACTAATAATTTCTTTTTAATATTCAAAGCTGCTGTTCAATGCCATTACTATATTTTTAAACTCTATTATTTTGTTTTTCCTCCTCATGATATCGATCAGGTTTTCTTTTTTAATTTTAAAATTCCTGTTTATGCTCAAACATTGTCTTGTTAAAATCCTTTAACTGGGTATCAATATTTTCTTAATCTTCTTAAATTGATTTAGGATATTCTATGAACTTGTTTGAATATTTGTTCTAAATTCTGTCTCCTCTGAAACTTTAATTTGTTCCCTTGCCTTAGCTATATCTTCCAGTTTCTTAGTATGGCTTGCAAGATTTGGAGATTATGGAGCAACTGATGATTTTGATGTGTTAGTTCTGAATGTCAGTTTTTCCCTCTTGTCTGGGATTTTATTCTTCATTGACTTTATGCTAACTCTCTTCTTTGACACCTGTTCCAACCTATTCTGGGCCTTTAGAGTAGCCCATGTTTAGCTCTTCAGATTTTTCAGCTCTTCCTCATCTGTTTCTTGCCCTGGATATGTGGTACAATTTTTAAGACTACACTATTTGTGCAAATGTTTCACCTCCAGTAGTAAGCTTCCCTTCCTCAGTTCTTTCTCTCAAAATCTTGATCTCTTCCATTTGTTTTAATGCAGAACTTTCTCCCCAGCTTCTATGATTTGTATAAATTCTCTCCTTCACTCTGGACCTCCTTTTCCTCACACTATTAAATTCGGGGACCTCTCCTGTCTTACAACATCTCAGTTCACCCCCCTTTTTTCTGTGAGGCTCTTCTGCAACTTGCCTCTTTGACATTAGTGTATCTCACCCTGCAGACCTAGATGGGGTCAATTCATAAGGTAGGTCCATCCAGAATGATCCATTTTGCCTTTATGTGGCCCAACAGACAGATTGGATTATGTGTCTGCACCCCTTGCCAACAATTCTGCATGTTCTCTGTCTTTCTTTTTCCTGGGGGTCATTTTATATGTAGAACTCATAGGTAGCTTGTGTTCTACCCTGAGATTCTGTGAACTTTGATCCCTGTGCCTGGATATGCCTGGGGTTCTAGCTCACTGCTGTGAGTGGCTCTATAGTCTACCTGGGCTGTGCTGCTTATGTATCACTCCCAATCTGCACAGGACCGAGTTGGGGGAGGGTCCAGGACTGGCATTTCTGATAAGAAAATTTCCAACCTAATCTTGGAGAGTACTTTTCTTTTTCTTTCACTCAGCATTTTTGGAGTCCTTCTCCAGTCTCTACCAACCTTCAGAGATCTAGTCAAGTGGTATTTCTCCTTTTATTTGGTGATTCTGAGGGAAACTTTTCCAGGATATGTCATACAGAGCCATGTTAATGATGTAACCCTTCCTGCATTCCTGTATTTCTCTACCTCATTTTTGAAAGAAAGTCTCACAGGATATAAAATTCTTAGTTGGCTGTTGTTGCCTTCTTTCTGTATTCTAAGTACTTCAACCCACAATATTGAACAGTGTTGACAATAGCCTTCCTTGTTTTGTTAGCAATCTCAATGGAAAGCTTTCAATCTTTCACCATTCAGTAAAATGTTAGCTGTAGGTTTTCCAATATGCCTTTTACCATGTTGAGAAAGTTTCCTTCTATTCTTACCGTTCAGAATGTTTTCATCAAAGCAATGATGCGGTATTTTGTCAAATGCCTTTTCTGCATCAATAGAAGTGATCATGTGATTTTTATTCTGCAATTTATTAATGTGTTTTATTATACTGATAGAATTTCTTTTGTTTTACCACACTTGCATGCCTGGGATAAAATCCACTTGATCCACTGTTGGAGTCGATTAGCAAGTATTTTTTTTTGAGGGTGTTTGCATCTATATTTATTAGGTTAATGAGTCTGTAATTTTTTTTTGTAATATCTTTATGTGGCTTTGGTATTAGGGTGATGTTGTCTTCAGAGAATGAGCTTGGTAGTGTTCCCTTCTGTTCAGTTTTTTTGGAAGAATTTGAGCAATATTGGTATTAAATCTTCTTTGAGAGATTGGTAGAATTCACCTCGAACTATCTGGTCCTGTGCTTTTTATTTTTGTTAGGTTTTTGATAACTATTTCAATATCTTTACATGTAATTGGTTTGTTGTCTTCTTCTATTTCTTCTAGGGTCATTATAGGTTTTTTGTGTGTTTTTAGGACTTTGTCCATTTCATCTACACTGTCTAGATTTTGGTATACTGTTGTTCATAGTACCCTTTTAAGATCTCTTTCCTTTCTGTGGGGTGAGCCAAAATGCCACCATTTCATTTCTGATTTTATTTATGTGTATCTTCTCTCTTTTTTATTTGTCAGTCTAGATAAGAGTATGCCAATTTTGTTGTTCTTCTCAAATAACCAACTTTTTGCTTTGTTCATTCTCTTTATTGTTTATTTGTTCTCCATTTCACTTATTTCTGATCTGTTCTTTGCTATTTCTTTCCTAATTCTTGCTTTGGGAATAGTTTGCTGTTCTTTTTATATTTTCTCCAGATGTGTAGTTAGGTCTTTCATTTTACATCTTTCTTTCTTCTTAATTTAGGTGTCTAGTGCTTTAAACTTTCTTCTCAACACTGCCTTTGCTGTATCCCAAAAGTTTTCATATGTTGAGTTCTCATTTTCACTTATCTCAATATATTTTTTGATTTCTCTTGTTATTTCTTCTCTGACCCACTAGTTGTTTAAAAGTGTGTTGTTAAAAAAATAGTGTGTTGTTTAACCTCCAAACCTTTGTGCCTTTTCTAGTCATCTGCCTGTTATTTTCCAACTTTATTCCATTATGATCAGAGAATGTGCTTTGCATAATTTCATTCTTTCTAAATCCACTGAGACTTGTTCTCTGACTCAACATGTCCTCTATCCTGGTGAATGATCCATTTTCACTTAAGGAAGAAGTTTTTCTGATATTTAGGCTGTATTGATTTTTTGTTTTGTTTTGTTTTGTTTAATTTTTTATTTTTTTTGTTGTGGGTAAAAATCAAAATTTTCACAATACATACCAATATTTGTAAAATGATATATAAATACATATGCATATATGTGCATTTGTTGGAGGTGTGGGAGGTGGGGAAGATGGGAATCCCTGCATTGTTTTTTATAT
>JAQZBX010029177.1:0-27427 GCA_029593785.1 Cabassous unicinctus
TGTAGGCTCTCTACATATCATGCATATTGAACCTTTGTCAGATGTGTGATTTCCAAATATTTTCTCCCATTGAGTAGGCTGCCTTTTTACCTTCTTTACAAATTCCTTAGAGGTGCAAAAGTGTTTAATTTGGAGGAGGTCTCATTTATCTATTTTTTCTTTGGTTGCTCGTGCTTTGGATATAAGGTTTAAGAGACCACCACCTACCACAAGATCTTTAAATTGTTTCCCTACATTATCTTCTAGGAGTTTTATGGTCCTGGTTTTCATGTTTAGGTCTTTGATCCATTTTGAGTTGATTCTTGTGTAGAGAGTGAGGTGGGGGTCCTCTTTCATTCTTTTCTTAATAACCAGAACCATGGAATCTTCTGGTTGGAGGAAGATCTTAGAGGTGATCTAGACTCAGGCATTTGTCTCATGTGTTAATGTCCCTGCCAGATGGTCACACCCCTGACACATCTTTCAAGGGCTCTCTCTCATCTTTGGGTAGCTCTAATTGTTAGGAAAGTCGTCTTTGTGTAGAGTCGAAGTCTGGTCCCCATGTGGGTTGGTCCCTCTTGAGACCATGTAATGCAAGTCTCTTCCTAAAGACAGCTCTTCCCACATTGGGAGACAGCAGTGCCCCCCACCTCGTCAGTTACCAAGGAGAGGCAGGACTTTGAGTCTGTCACCATCCTGGACATTCTTTAAGTTTGTCACAGCTTATCTCTAGCTCCTTTAAAGTGATGTATACAGAGCGTGATTCTCCAGTGTGTTTTTTTGTTTTGTTTTGTTTTGTTTGTTTTTTGAGGTATCAGGGCTGGGAATTGAACCCCAAACCTCATATGTGGGAAGCTGGCACACAACCACTGAGCCACATTGGCTCGCTTAAGTTGGTTTTTTCGTTTGTTTGCTTTTTCATTTTTAGGAGGCACCGGGGACTGAACCTGGGACCTCGCAGGTGCTCAGCCACTTGAGTCACATCAGTTCCCTCTGGTGTGTTTTTAATCAGTATCTATCATCCCCATTTTCTCATATATATCTTTATTAATACAGCTGAAACTTGAATTAGTATTGCTTTTGACTGAGTTGAGCTTAGTGCAAAGTAAATTGAAATTTCAACTTTTTCAAATAAAAAAAAAGAGAGGTAAAGCTTAGTTGCAGGTTTTTAAAAGTCCTAAAGGTGTTCTTTTTTTTTTTTTTAAGTCCTAAAGGTTTTAAGTATAGAGCATTACATTGGGTGCTATTGTAGTTTCTCCCCCCCCCCCACACACACACACTATTAACCCATCATTTCACCTTGTTAAGCTTTGGGGATTCATAGTCTGTCACTGAGAGTGAGTCCCTCCTTCCTTTGAGATTTCAGAGCACTTTATAATTGTGTTATAGCTATTACGACTTTTCTCCATTCAGTTTTTAGTTCCACTAGGAAATCATATCTTATCTCTCTCTTCTCTTCCGAACACTTAACTCATAATGAATGCTTAATACATTTTGGTTGAATGAATGACTCAAAAAATATCTCTCAAATTTTGTGTATTAAAAAATAAGTTGCAGAGGACAATGCCTTGGATGCAGTTTTGAAGCCCACTAGAAGCTTTTCTCTAGGTTGACTTTGGTCCATCCTTTTTAACATTGTTTGTAAAGAGGTTCAGTCTGTCGTGAATTTGCCTAATTGCACAGTGCTAAATATAGGTTCCTAAAAACCACTGTGCTATGCACAGCCGTGCAGGTCAAACCACGGGTCTTAGGGGAATAATGGGGCTAAGGATATAAAAATTTCATCACTGATATATTAAAAGAAAAAAAAAAGATAGGAACCCAATAAAAACAGCACAGTTTTTTATACATGGTAGATTCTTAAGGAAAACCTACTTGCTGCAATAAATATGGCACTTTACCTTGAAAAAGGCCTGAAGTTTGTTTGTGGAAGTAGGTGTTGGAAGGGCTGCAACTTGTGCAGTACTGTGACGTGGTGGAAGGAGGGGGGTCTGAAATCGGATGAAAGTTGTGACCCCAGATGTGGATGGGTGTGGCTCACAACGCACACGGTGAACTGAGGTAGCTGGCACGCGTTTGAGGTGTGAGCATCAGGTGGTTCTTGCAGGCAAAACGGCACGTAAGCAAACACTTCCCATCAGAACCAATCTGCATTTTCAAAACCAGCATTATAGCAGCCCATTTCTTCATTCTGCTATTCACCAGATCAGTAAGACATCTTTGGGGCTCTTAAAGGTATTCCAGGCCCTGGGAATAAAAATATGCATAAGTTAGAATACTTACACTCAAGAAGCTCACAAAGTTCCCTGTAGACACAAGAATATTTCCTGTCTGGTCCCTTCTTACATTTAGCAGATTTCTCTTAAATCTGAAAGCTAGAGTTTGAATGGTCCTTACCTTTGAGCTCTTATCTATTTAAGAGATGGTTTCTTTAGGAACTGCATAAAGACTAGTATTTTACCCATCCAGTAGCTGGTTTAAAATAAAATTCCACCTCACACCATTTACATGTGTGTGATCTGATGATGGCCTTAATTGAAAATAGACTAATGTGCCAATAAAATCACAGATTCTTTGAACGAGAAGGGTCCCCAGAAATCGGGAGGCCCAGGCCTGTCTCCATTCAGATGAAGAAACCAAGGTTTTGAGAGCTGAAGGGACTTACTCAAAGTCACTTGGCTAATTAGGGGCAAAGCCAGAACTTGAATCCAGTCAATTTTTTGAAGTATAATATGTTGCCGAAAAATTGTGTCATAATGAGGATTATAAGACCTTATAGGATCATAAGATCTTATATAATTTCACCTTTTCAGTCTGTTTGTTGAGTTTCTATTTATAACAGGCATTCATTTTATTTCTGTTCCTTTACAAAACCTGGTACTACGTGGTGGGTCTTCCCTATACTGTACTCTGTAATTATATGTCTTTGTTTCGGTGAACAGAATATTGTTTCTTTGTACCCCAAAAGATTTAAGCATTTGCAATGACTTGATCTGGGGTTTTGAGGGAAATATTTGTGAATTTTGTGCTGCATTCCAGAGGATTAAGAATTCATTGCTTCTAGACAAGATATGCTTTCTTTTCCAGTTGATGGGTTTTATTTTGTTTATATCTGTTTTCCCCTCTCCCAGTCTCCCCCACCTTACCCCCAACATTGACTGATTTCAAAATGTGTATCTGAAGTGCCCCATTGTACCAACTCAGGAGTTTTTTGTTTTTGTTATTTGTTTTTTGTCTTTATAAAGTGTATTTATTTGGGGTGGAAGCTTATAGCTACCAGGCCATAAAGCATAAGTTTCTTCCTTCACCAATGTCTGTTGCCACATGTTAGAACAAGACAGCTGCCGGCATTTGCTAGGGTTCAGGCTTCTTGGGTTCCTCTCTTCCTGGGACTCTGTTTCTCTCTGGGCTCATCTCCTCTGGTTCCTCCACAAGGTCAGCTGTAGACTATGAGGCTCTCTAGGCTTTGCCTCCACAAGACCAGCTGTGAACTGTGTGGTGAACGGCTCGTTTATATTCCCAGGGCCTTCTCTTCTCCTTCACGACCAAGCTCCTCCTCTGTACACTATTTCCTGGGGCTCCAGCCCAAGACTCCGCATCACAACTCCAACTCAAAACTCCAATTCAGGAGTTTTGACTGGGGCCCTCGCCCTCACCAGTTGACCTTGGATACTTTACCTGGGGGCAGTAGTCATTTATAGTGAACCGAAATTTGAAGCAAAGAATTTGGGTAGCACCTCAAGAAAGTAGAAGGGGTGGTTAAAACTGCATCCTCCTTCGACAATCCCCCCTTCTTTTTTGTAAGAAAGGAAATAAGCAAATATATTTTGAGCCCCCAGTGTTTGCAAAGAGTTTTCAGATTGTTCTCATTTTTTGAATTATGTGAGTCCAAAAAGTCCCTGGGAGATAGATTTTGTTTATCCTTTGGCCCAATGCTTTGAAAACAGCATTTTCCACCTGGAATCATTTGTCCTAAGCATGGTTGTTGGGCGAAAATAATTTAAAGACTTGAGTAAATCAGGAGGGTTACTCAAATCTGTAAACTTGAGTAAATTTGCCGCCCTCTCCCCATCTTGAAGGGCTAGACTTGAGAGTGCCCTTTAGCGCTGCTTTAGGATTAAAAACCTTCTTCAGCACCTTAACTAGGAGGAAATTTAAGGAGCAAGCACTAGCCCATCTGGCTCTTGTGAAAATGGGGGGTAGCAAGCAGACTGTTGAATTCCATGGTGCCTGCAAGGTGTGTGGGGTTGGGACCAACAAGTATGATTTGGTGCCGTAGGCGAGCTGAAGATGGATGGCATATTGCGGTGGAAGGAGAAACGAGAACTTTAAGACCCTGTCATTCAGCCTCTGACAGTCTCTCTGTGTCTTTGTTCAGCTGAAGTACCTCAGTTAGAGTGTGAACCCCCGCTTGACAGTAGTTGTCAGCCTCCAGAGTGGTGATTTTCTCCTTAAGGAGAAGCTTTTACTTCTGACAGAATCAAGATCTCATTTAAAGGGTGCTTATGGTCAAGTGAACCAGCTGCAGACAAGAGAGTTTCATCCAGGATTACCCTTCTAAGTAGCCTTAAGTTGATATGGCCTAGCCTACCTTGCTATCTTTTGATCATCCCTCAAGTTTGATTGCAGTTATGTTTTTCAGGTTCTCCTCAGGAAAATTGTGGTTTGACTATTGAATTTTCAATTGGTAAAGTTTTTTCACAGCTTTAAAAGACATTGAGTATTACCCCATCCATTTTGGGGGGGCTGTCATTATTTTATAAATTATGCTGTGTATGTGTGTGTTTCTCACTTTTATTTTGCTATCATTATAGAGGTTTTTATTGTATCGGGATAAAACCTCACTTTCCCGTTTCTCCCCTCTTAACCCATATACTTGGGGCTTTATCTCTGTTCAGGCATTATTCAGTGCTCCTTGGCGTTTCATTGCAATTTAATTTTTCTATTTAGGTTTTAATAGTTCTCTGGCTAATTTATCTTAAAAGCTTTTTCCTTTGGTTTTCTCATGATGAGTGTATTTGGTTGCCTGCTGGTAACATAGTTACTTGACTTTGTATCACATTTCTGGATTTACACCTAGTGTTCTGTTGAAAATGTAAATACTGTAGAAAGTTAGAAAATAAAAATATTCTGACACCTCCCCGTAACTCTTCTCCAGGATTTACATTTTCTTGCTTATTCTTTTCAGTGTACATAAAAGTATATTGGTACTCATAAAGTCTGTAGATTCCTTTAGATCCAGCATGTAGGCCATAGGCATATACCTAAGGAGGCTTTACCTGCCTTTATTATGAATATATCTCTCCTTTAACATAAGTGCTTTTGATTGCTCTACTTTTTTGTTATACAAAAAAAAACTATTAGAATCTTTTATGATTCAAAATAGAACATTAGTTTTAAAATACATCAAAATGGATCCTTAATCCTCATAATGACTACCAATTATTTCACATTTGCTTATTATTTTATTGTAGTATAATGTCCAATTATGGGAATGACTCTGAAGAGACATGATTTTTCTGGCTTAATGTGTAATTGTTTATTGAATATTTGTTCTCATTACAGTGATTTTTTGTGCCTTTTGAATTGCAGATATAAAGAAACTTAGATTTTGTAAGTTGATTATTATGTGGTTAAAGAAATCAAATATTTATCAAATGCTCACTATGTGGAAGGAATTGCGTTAGGGATTGAAGTGAATGCAGAAATTTAAACAGAGCCTCCGTCCTCTCAAAGAAACTATTTGTGGGTATTAAAATATGAATAACAATATACAGTAAGTGCCTGGTAAGTCCCACAGGCATTAAGTATATAGAATAGAAGTTGATCGGAGGGGGTAGGTACCACGGGCTGTGGTAACTGGAGAAGGTGTTAACAGGGTAGACTAAAACAGAGCTTTGAAAGATAGAATGAAGAATGGGGAGTTCTCCAAGCACAGGTGTGTGTCAGAAGGGATGGGAGCAGGAAGCTGGACCGTGTGGACGGTGGTTGGAGCAGAGGGAGAGTGCAGGGGGGCGCTGGTGAGGAGCTGGGGCTTTATTCTACAAGTGGAAGACCATTGGAGGGCTTGAGCAGAGGATTGACTGCAGGATCTGATTTACATTTTAAAAGCTCCTTCAGGCTGCTAGGGGGACAGTAGGTTCTACAGCAGCGTTTTATTGTGTGCGAAATGGAATCGTATAAGCTGTAATTCATTCATGAGGCATTTAAGAAGTTACTGATTAATGCAAGGGGGAATGAAGGTAGCTGGAGGCTGTGACTCTGAGCCTCCCTGATCAGACTTGGGGAATTAGACTTGGGGCAGGAGGAGTGGCCATGTCCTGTTGCACTGGAGGTGAAGGCAGGATGGCCAAGAAGGTACAGACCACTGGAAGTTGAAGAAGAAAAAAATGAACAACATGTCACCTTCTACTGTTCTTTGAAAGCGTCTCTGAGGAAAAAGTTATGATATTGGCAGTAGGGTTTAAGTCATTATGACAGTCCAGTCCCAAGCCTTACATTGGTTGTCTGCCAGCATTTCCCTTCCAGGATGACGGTTGTTAAGTAGGAGGCAGCACTGTTTTGGTGACTTACTCTAGCTCTGTCCAAGGAGAGTTAAAATCCCTTAGTTTATTTCTAGTAAGCTCATTTTTCATGTTTCAGATTTCAAAGGTGCCTCGAACAGGCTAATGTCATAATCATCTTCCCTTTTCAAATTACATACTGCTTGCCTGAGCCTCATAGACAATTAGCTTCAAATTTATTTTGTATTTAAACATTTCCTTCTCCGTAGTAAATTGAGGATAATAATAATACTTGGCAAATGAAATAATAGCAAGATATTTTATTTCCCTACCAAGTGTTTGTTACATGGTGGTTTGTAGAAAATCGGTTAAAGGATTGGTAGGGCTTGCCCTTTAAAAAAGATAAAATATTTCAAATATAGGGAATAGCACAGTGCTTCTTTCCCTTACCTTTTAAAATATTTCCTTTAACTTTACTGACATCATGGTTGGGGAGAAGTAGATTTACTTCTGTTCCCCCAAAAAATTATATCTAAAGCCATTTGGTGTAGGAATTCCTAGTGTATAATTATTTAAGATGTAGCACTTATAACAGTATTTGCAAATCAAGGAGAGCGTGTTCATTAATCTACAGGTGAGATATTTTAGAGAATTGTGTTCTGAAAAGGTGAAAGAAAATAAAGAAGGCGATGTTCTCCCAAGGAGTGTGCAACCAAATTCTTGTTCAAGACCTCATGGAATCTCAGAAATTATGTAATCCAGACCCCTTCCCAATCCATGACTAACACAGTATTCCTGACATAGTCGTTTAGCCTTCTCTTGGGCACTTTGAATAAAGAGCACTCTTTACCCTTTCCCGGTAAGGCAGCCCAGTCCATTTCCGCTTGAAATTTTCTTCCGCAGTATGCATCCTTTGGTCCTACTTCTGCTCATGATGCTATGTGGGACAAATCTACTTCCTCTCCATGTGACAGCCATCAGGCCCTTGAAGGTGGCTCATAGCTGTGCTTTAGGGTAAGGCTCAGTAAATGCTGTTCTACAAGGCAGGTGACCCAGTGAATCTGCCTGGAGCCAGGATCGGAGCTGCCTGTGGCTGGCTTTCAGGACCAGTGCTCAGTAGCACAGGCGGCTCCTCCCACTACCCACCCCTGCAGCAGTTTACCTGCTGGTAGAGATCGCACCCTAGGAAGGAATGGAGGAAATAATTTCCAAGACATACCTTGGAAGATAAAGGCACAGAAGGATGGGGCAGCCTTGGGGATAGCATCCCTCAGTGGTGGGGCTTGCGGGCTCTTTCAACACTCCCAGCAAAGCTGTAGGACAATACTTGGTAAACTCAAACATGCACATGGATGGGGTCAGTGAACTTACCTTCCTAACAAGTTCCTGTTGATGGGAGCATTGCTGGTTTATGGACCACACTTGCAGGGCAAGGTTTTAGAGCAATCATGGTATGAGCCGGTGGACAGTTTGGAATCAGAAAAGTCAAAACTTACTTAGAGAAACTGTCAAAGCCCTCTTTTCCCTACTCCTTCTTTAAAGAATCAAAGGCTCACTCCCTAGTGTCAGAAAAGTAGCTTTCATGGAATCATTCTAGATGCATCTCAAGTGCTCACACATAAGCTAGTCAGACAGATTGCAGGGGGTCAGCAGCACCCTGGTTCCATGGGCCATGGCAGGTTGTTTGAATAGACAAGGGGAGGAGTTTTGTCATCTGTCTTCAGGAGTACAGATAGACGTGTCTCAGTGTGGACAGTGTTACCAAGGATGGTAGATATTTCTCAAGGCAAAGCCTGTTTTTATAGTGACATGATGAAAACAGGACAGAAGTGGCTCTCAGAGTTTTCTCCTACATTGGGAAAACATTGCTTTTAAGGTATTTGGTGATGCCACGAAGGAATAGCTGCTGCCTCTACTGAGTGCCAGATAACAACTGTGTGTGAACTTGATAGAAGAGTGATTGAAGTTGCTTATCTTGCTTGTGGGAATTAACCATCCCCTCCTCCTGGGCAGCAGTATTGGCACAGGATGAGCCCAGGGCCAGAAGACGCTCACATGCTTTGGCATCTGTGATTCTTTCCTCCCTTTCCTCCAGACAGAAAGACAGACTTAGTTGCCATTATGAGGCATCACAATGATCTACTTCACTCCTTAGTACTAGGGTAACTTGGGACCTTCCTTTTGATACCTAGACCCTGAGGGGAGGGAGATTGGAGGGGGAAATATTAGGTACAGAGATGGTACATGATGCGGGTGACTCTTCCATTTAGAAGGATAAAGTGTACATGCTCTTTGCAGGCTGTGAAGCAGCAAGAAAGTAAGGCAGTATTGATTGGAGCTGAGGTCAGCCAGAAACTCAACTGGCACGTCATAGCCCTGCATGCAGACAGTTAAAAGGAAACTGGGGGAAGCGGGAGTGGCTCAGTCGATAGAGCCCCCGTTTACCATGTGTGAGGCCCCGGGTTCGCTTCCCGGGGCCTCCTTGTGAGGGCAGGCCGGCCTGCGTGGCGCGAGGGGCTGATGCAGCGGGACCTCACAGCAAGGGGGAGATAAGCAGACACGGAGAAGACACACAGCAAATGGACACAGCAAGCACAAGCAGTAAGGGGGGGGATAAATAAATAAATCTTTTTTTTTTTTTTTTAATAAGTAAATAAAAGGAAACTGGGGTACGGACAGTATCTGTGGGGAGGGCCAGGGAGCTGAGCAACAACGCAAGATACACCTGAAAAATGGACGTTCTTACATTTCATCATCACACGCCTCATCCAGCCTCTCTTCTGCATCTCAGTAGTGGTCTAATGTGCACCTCAGATCAGGGTGACTGATAGTAGTCAAGCTGGTCTTTGCCGCTGGTGGCTTTACCTTTGTCCTTGAGAAAATAATCCTTGGTAAAGTTCAAGGTGTTGAAACTAGGGTTTAACCTAGGGCCAATTGTTTGCCGACCTTAACGGGCATCTAATAGCTTAGCGAATGGAAGTCATCAGCTAGGTCCCTTAATTCCATAGCCCTGAAATAATAAACACTTTGATTCAAAAGACATGCAGATCAAAGAAAAATTGTTTATTATGTTAAGAGAGGGAATGACAAGGGCACTTTAAACCAAAGAATTTTTGCTTCAGAAGGAAACCAGGATCCCATTAGCCTCATGATCATTGCCTCTTCTGGCAGTGGACACCAGACCTTTCTTTGGCGATGGCATTGGAAGTTAGCGGAGTGCAGCAGTGCAGATTTATATCTATAAATATGCCCTGTGAGCTTGACAGCTTTCGATTCCTCATGTATATATACATGGTAAGGAAAATACTGGAAAGAGGGCAGCCTTTAGAATGATAACATCCTTTACTTCTCTCCCTCACATACTCCCTTGGTTTGTTCTTAATGGGAAAGGTAGAATGATTAGATACTAGGAAGACTTAGTTTTTTTTAAACCAAACATCTAAAATTGCAATTCACTTTCAGTGCCTTGGGCCCACCTCTTGGGAAAGTTTCCACAATAAGTAAAGGGCTTCCCTGTTCTCTCGGAGTGTAAGGAACATGTGTCACAGATTTTATTATGATGATAACGCTGTCTCTTAGATTTGCTCTTTACTCCGAGTAGGTGTGTCATGTTATATGGATACACACGTTTGGTTGAAAATCTTTTTGGAACCTTTCCTTCTTTGGACCCCCTGTACAGTAGACACAGAAGTACCGTGTTAGGTGTTGCATGGTCCCTGGTTCTCAGGCTGCTTTGGTGTGTGTGCTTGGTCAATTGCCAAACAGGGCTGACTAGGACTGGCCGGAGCAGCTAAGTCCCAAGGAACGGGTTGGGGGCAAGGGGCACTAGGGATGGAAACGAAGCAGGATGCGATCTTGTCCAGAGAAGGCAGCTGATGAGTATTGAGGCTGGCAAGAGGACCAGAGCAAAAATTGTGGAGGTGTGTCTTTGAGGCCAAAACACAAAAACGGGCTTTCTCAGAAACTGTCATTAGGAGTGTTTTCCTGTGTTCTCAGAAGTTACCGGAGATTTCATCCTTCATATCGTGTTTCTTTTGTCCAGTCCCTACACATCCCATATACAGTTCATATGGGCCTAGGACTCCTACGTTGGTCCTTGGGGTCAGTGCAGTGTGAACATGTCATAGATAAAAGTGCCTCCCCATCGATGTTTCAGAGTTCCTGAAAGAGGGTGCCTTCATCATCGCTCATTACCTAACCTCTCTGAGCCTTAGAGATGGAAAAACTGAAGCTGAAGACCATAGGATTCCTGACTGCCAGTTCCATAATTTTTTTTCTGCACTCAGTTCTCCATTCTCAACGGCCAGCTCCTGGAAGACAGGGCTGTTTCTTTTTCATCTTCATGAAAATGCTAAGCAGATAATCATCCCTTCCCTTGTGTGAAATGAAAAACACATTCTATGTGACCTTGACACTTCAGAGGTGTTTGTTTTTGGCTTTTTTTTTTTTTTTAAAAAGAAGCTTTAGATTACATAAATGCTACATAAAAAATATAAGGGATTCCCATATACCCCACTCCCTCCCCCTCCCACACTTTTCCACATCAACAACATCCCTCATTAGTGTGGTACATTTGTTACAGTTATTGAACACATATTGAAGCACTGCTACTAACTATGGATTTCAGTTGACACTTTTGAGTTTTAAAGACTTTTTAGGCTCTACTCCCACCTCTAGTGGATCACAGCATATTTCTCTCATTCTAATTTTTTTTCTTTTTTCTTTTTCTTTCTTCTTTTGATTTATTTTGTTTTGTTTCTTCTCATTCTAATTTTGGCCCTTTTTCTAGATGGTCCTTCATCACTCTTATTTGCTAGAGGGTGCAAAAGAAGGAAAATATTTGCAGACCAGGTTGACCTTTAAAGGTTTTTCCTTCTACTGGAGGAAGCCGTTCTGATGGCCTCCAGTCCACACTGTCAAGACAGTGGTTGATATTTACCTTGAAGACAGATTTTTGGTTTTAAGGCATCAGGAACATGGGCATATATGTATGCAATGATGCTTTTTGGTGTGGAGGTTAGGAGGAATAAACCTGATACAAGTTTAAGAATACCCAAGGGCCGTGAGTTGCTTTTCTTTAGCCCCTGTCAGGTTAATCTAGGCCTATCTAGGTTAATCTGGTAAACTAGATAATAACCAAAGTAGCTTCTCTGATTTAATGGCAGCCTCTTATCTGCTGATGGCCACACAGCCTTCCCAGTGGGCTCCTGAGGGTTTGGTAGATGTGATAGCTGTTTTTTTGTTTTTTTTTTCCTGTTTATGATTTTTCTTTTAATAGGAACTTTAGAGCCTCTCAGAGGTTTGTGACACAGATTCCAGCCCAGAACTTAGCCTCTCAGATGGTAATTAATGTTTACACAAAATGACAAGCACAAAATGAAATCTCTTTGAGCCCTGCCAAGCACCCATCGTTCCCCTGATCTCCCACTCCTGCAGTGTTTGAAAATTAATTTAGCTTGAACAAACATTGGGTTTTCCTCAATTTATTTGTACAGTTTCAGTGACCGAAAAGAAGAGCTGCAAGACTGAATGTCATCCTTCCATTCATTCAAGCAATTGATTCCATTAATGGAACAAACTGGCCTCTGTGTCATGATTTGAGGAAAAGAGGGAGAGTAGGAAGATAGAGAAGTGTATGTTAGAGAAGGTAGACTTTTTCTGCAAAGGACATTGTAATGTGATTCTTCTGGAGATAAAAGAATCTAAAATTTGTGGGGGGATGTGGATTTAAAGTATCACTAAATTAAGTAGAGCAATCTGGGTTTTAAAAAATATATACAAAATATGGAGTCTTTGCATATAGATTTTGTTTTGGGTAACAGAATAGATGAGAGAACATGTTTAAACAATGGACAGTGCCAACAGCTTTAAATCATCCCATGTTGATTCACAAAAAGTTGATACTTCCATCTGTTTCTGTGCTTTTGGTGTTGAACATTTCAGTTCTTCATTAATATTCCCACTTTAAAATATAGATTCCTTTTCTTATTTAACTGTTGTCTTCAGTCCTTCTGAGTGGTGAGGGCTTTGTGGCTTCATCATTTGGACATGTAAATAGAGAAAAGTAGAAGATGGAATAATTTAAAAATAGGGCATGCACATTCTGTAGATGATATGGATCAGAAACTTAGGAAGACATGGATGGATGGGTGGATGAGTTGCCTACTGGCTAATGCCACATGTGGTTTTCTTGATGTCTTTGAGGCTCGTTCACATTTGCTAGTAATGACCTTGTACTGGGTGAGCCCTGTTATGGCTTCTTAGCAGAGCTTGAAGCTCAGAAGCACAGGCGCTGTGCCTTGGGAGAATGAGTGTGTTTGGTGCTGCTTCTCCTTCTTCTTTCTCTGTATCATCATCAATAGCCACCATTTCCTTTCTGACAATACACTCAATTAGAACTAGTTAGAAACCTTGAAGAGTAGACAGAAGGCTCATGCATATCATGACCGATTAGCTCATTTAATTTTTCTGTCCTCTGGGTAAAGAGATTTTTAAAAACCTGTCCAGTAGGTAAGCCACTCTCTCACTTGGTTCCTTTTGATGATGGAGGCATTGTTCATGAAGGAACTCGTTTTAAAATACAACATCCTTTTTTTTTTTTTTTTGATGTAATACATATTCACTATAGAAAATTTGGAAAGTGAAGAAAAGCACAAATATAAAAATTGAAGTCAGTAGTTACTTCTGGATGATGGGATTACAATGAACATTTTGGTCTATATCTTTCCAGTCTGTTTTCCATGCATACCTATTACATTTTACGGGTTAAGTTCAATATAGAGACTATTGATATTAGTCTGCTTTATTTTAATAGTAATTTTGTCATGAAATGTTTTCTGTGACTATTTTTCTACAATTGTCTTGGGAACATTGATAGACCACTTACTTAAGCGCCATGCATTGTGGAAAGCACTTTACACAACTTAATTTAATTTATACAAGAACCCTTTGAGGGAATAAGTCATTACAGTAACTTATTGGACTTTTAGAAGCACAGTAGTTCATCATGGGCACATAATGCATTCAATCTCAACCCTACCAGACCCAATGCCCTCTGTATTAGTCAGCCAAAGGGGTGCTGATATAAAATACCAGAAATCTGTTGACTTTTATAAAGGGTATTTATTTGGGGTAGAAACTTACAGTTACCAGGCCTTAAAGCGTTAAGTTACTTCCCTCACCAAAGTCTGATGCCATGTGTTGGAGCAAGATGGCTGCCGATATCTGCAAGGGTTCAGGCTTCCTCTCCCTCTTAGGGCTCCATGGTCCCAGCTTCTTCCAATATCAGCTGTAGGCTGGGATAAGTCTTGTCTCTTTCCCAGGGCTCCTTTCTCTCTGGTCTCAGCTGCTCTGCTCTCTCCACAAGGCCAGCTGTAAACTGTCAGGCAAACAGCTAGTCTCTCTTCCCAGGCCTCTATCATGTCTAATGAAGCCTTCTCTCCTCACTTACCTGCTTCTCTGTGTGTTTACTTCCCGGGGCTCCAGCATTAAAAAACTCCAGACTCCTCCTCCGCCATGTCATTTTCTCAATGTCATACTGATGTGGCCCAATCAAAGCATTAATCATAATTTAATCATGTAAAAGTGAAACATCTGAATCCAACACAATATAATATGCCCAGAGGAAAAGACCAGTTCACAAACATAATCCAATAATCTATTTTTGGAATTCATAAACAATATCAAACTGCTACACCCTCTGTGTAATATAAGAGATATTTTGTAACACAACACTCATTCTTTACTATCTGCAACGAAATATAACCTAGCTATTCACATAATTAAATATGTATGTATTTATACCCACACCAAGGAGAAATAAGTAGAAAGTGATTTATAATAAAATGCTTTTTTTTTTATTTTAAAGATTTGTGTTTTTTTTTACTTTATTTTGTACATTTAATAATTGAAAATATAAACAATTAAAAACTAAAAAGTAAACACAGATGACTAAATATATACATTTCTCAATTAAATGTACTGGATACATATAATTTTTTTTTTTTTCCATGAAAGTCATTTTTATTTCATTGAAAGTAACAATAGTTATGCTATTTTCTCCCCATCATTTATCATTTACATATAGATCTATAGCTCTGTATCTCTTTCTTTTTCTACATCTAATAATTGAAAATATAAACAAAAACTAAAAAGTAAACACAGATGAATAAATACATACATTTCTCAATTAAATGTAATGGATACATAAAAATTTTTTTTTTTAATCAAACTGTGTTACACAATATATTTGGTTCATAGTAACGCATTCATACAGTATTTGTCCTTTTGTGTCTGGTTTGCTTCACTTCAATATAATGTCCTCCAGGTTCATCCATGTTGTCACATGCTTTATGACTTCATTTCTTCTTACAGCTGCGTAATATTCCATCATGTGAATAGACCACAGTTCATCCATTCATCTGTTGATGGACACCTGGGTTGTTTCCAACTTTTGGCAATGGTGAATAATGTTGCTATGAACATAGGTGTGCAGATGTCTGTTCATGTCACTGCTCTCAGTTCTTCTGGGCATATACCCAGTAGTGGTATTGCAGGGTCACGTGGCAAGTCTAATTAATATGCTTTTAATTCTGTAAATGCTTATTTACATTAGAAGACAAAGAAATGGTCAGAGGCTTGAATCTGTACGTAGAATTGTGTATGAATATGGCTGGTACAAATGGTAGTCACGGCAGTTCAAGTACCAGGAGCATCATTACCACTCGTGTGGAATTCAGTTCTAGGCTCAGACAATTATAAATAGGTTTTTCAGCTGCATAATGTCCAGTGGGATTTTAGAAGTAAAGGATTGTTCAATATATTGCAGTACATTTTAACATCCCTAGGAGCCTCTAATATCTTCCAATCATTGACAACCACCAAACACACTTCCACAAATTTCTTAAACTCCCTTTAGTTTCCCCTAACAGGAACTACCTGTTATATGACTGGTTCCCCCTCTCCCCCCACACCTCCTTTTTTTTCTTCTTTTTCTTCTTTTTTTTTCATAATAAAACACCCTTAAAAGTAAAAGTTTTTAAAGCATTTTTGGGGGGATACATTTCTGAAGGCTTATAGGCCCTGTTATTTTCTTATTAGGTTCATTCCCAAGTATTATATGATTTTTAAAATTTATTTTATTTTATTTTTTAAGAAGCTTTAGATTAGATAAACATTATATCGAAAATATAGGGGATTTCCATATACCTCACCCCTTCCCCCTCCCACACTTTTCCCCATTAACAACATCTTTCATTAGGGTGGAACATCTGTTACAATTGATGAACACATATTGAAGCATTGCTGCTAACCATGGTCTATAGTTTACATTATGGTTTACACTTTGCACCGTACAATTTTACAGCTTTTGACAAATGTATAATGGCCTGTATCCATCATTGCAATGTCATGCAGAACAATTCCAATGCCCCCAAAATGCCCAGTGTTAACCTATTCTTCCCTCTCCCTATTCTCAGAACCTCTAGTGACCATTGCCTTTATATCAGTGTTACAAGTTCTTCCATTACTAGAATAGTAAGTCTACTTTAGTCCACAGTTGCATTTTCCCCTTATGGTTGTTCAGTCTTGAGGATTTGGGGATGGTGATGCCCATACTCTGCTTCCAGTTGAGAGGGGCCTTAGGTCCCAAGGGGCAGATGGGTGAAACTGTCTTGATTGCAGTTATAGATACTGTTTCTTGGGATGGGCATTGTCCATCATCATCCTTTTATTAGTTGTCCTGGGCAAGTCCAATGAACTGGAGAGTAGGTGTTGGGGGCAACTCTGCTGAGAGTTCAACAGCCCAAAGATTTAAGTCTCTGGGATACATGATTTTTGTTGTTGTAAACAGGACCTTTTTTTTTTTTTTTTTTTCCTATTGACTATTGCTGGTATGTGGAAAAGCTACTGATGTTTGTGGGTTTTCTTTATTTTGATAAAACTTAATGAGCCCTTTATCCTAATATTTTTTAACTGATTGTCTCATGTGTTCTGGCTAATTATATTTTTTTTTTAAATAATAGTTTTGCTTCTTTTGTTGTACAATGCTTGCTGTTGGTTTCCAGTTTTGAAGCAGGAATAATTTATTTCTTGAAGGTTTTGTCAACATTGTCTATAAAACTATATGGGCCTGGTTTTTTTGTTTTTGTTTTTTTAAGTTACTTTTGGTTTTGTTTTGTTTTGTTTTGTTTTGTTTTGACAATCCATGTTATTTTCAAATTTATTGTTAGAAATGTGTATATAAGATTTTCTTATTGTTATACCTCCATACCTATAATCATACCTCCATTCAAATTCCAAGTTTTCTTTCTTTTTTTTTTCCTTGTTTAGACTGTTTTTAAATTTGACCAGTTATTTTTAAATTTTTTTAATAGGTGATGCAATCACATGGTCCAAAAATATTTCCCACACTACAGTTCCCTGTCTTTCCAGTTTTTTCTCTTCCTAAGTCCCCCAAAATTTTTTCACAAAAACGTAGCATATACTATTCATTGTGTGCACAGAGTTCTTCATTCACTTTTACAGCTGCATTGTTTTCCAATGTACTTATATACCACATTTATTTAACCAGTCCTCTAATGATTACATTTGGGTCATCCCCAAACTTGCAATTTAAAACATGGTGGTGTTTCATTGTAGCTATGAATTAAATTCTTTGATGCCAGGTGAAAGGAACTCCGATTGTTACTTGGCTAAATGTTGTCAAATTGCCCTCCACAGAGGTTGGTAGGGTTTGCATTCTACTAGTAAAGTACAAGACGGCTCATTTCTCCACAGCCTCAGGGAATTGTAGCAAACATATATCAAAAGCAAACCTACTGGGGGCGGATGTGGCTCAAATGGTTGGGCGTCCATCTGCCATATGGAGGGTCCTGGGTAAAATAAAATAAAAAAACATATATACAGAAGGTGCATGGGCTGCCAGGCTCTGTGTGCCAGTGAGCCGCCAGGCCCCGGGAGCCAGGCAGCAAGATAATGACGTAACAGGAGAGAGACGCAGGGGAGAGACAAGACGAGATGCTCTGAAAACGAGGAACCGAGGTGGCGCTGGTGGCAGAACAACTCTCTCCTACATCGGAAGTCTCCAGGATTGAATCCTGGTGAAGACTGGAGGAGGAGGAGGAGAAGAGATGGCAGGAAACAGACACAGAGAATTGCCCAGCAAATGGACACAAAACAGCAAAAACGGGGAACGGGGGGTTTAAAATGGATAAAGTAAATAGATAAATCTTAAAAAAAAAAAATAAAAGCAAACCTACTTTCTCTAATCTACCCTTACTATTTTTTTTAACTTACATTTGAGTCAAGTTTATTGAAATATAATTTACAGGCAGTAAATTCACCTTTTTTGCTCTATGGTATGCAGTGTAGTTTTAATTTGCATTTCTTTTATTATAAAACCCCAAGATGTAATGGCTACAGTTTTAAAATAAGACTGGTCTGTCTGCACATTATGTCTTTCAACCTCAGCAAATTTCATCCTTTGGAAAATTCAGAGTGTGCAGAGCAATACAAAATGATTTTTTAAAATGTGTTCTTGCCAATTTTGGAGAAGCACAGTTAAGACAGATTGACTGTCAAGATGGAAAAGCTTAACTGGGAAGATAAATTTATTGAATAATTGAAAGGAAGAGGAAATGCATTACCGATTAGCCACAAAACTGCGTGACGCCTAATCTGGGCCTCAAGAGAGTTGTGTAAATGGGGAATCATAAAACTGTTTCAGCCCCCAAAGTTCTTACCAGCATTCAAACCTAACACTTCCTTGCTTGTAGTTTGCAGTATCGAAACATGGGTGGATTGTTGAGAGCTTTCAGTTTTAGATGATGTGTGGTATTCTAGCGACTCTTTGTAGCCTTCCTAACCTTTTATATTGTGCAGTGTACTTTAAAGGGAGCCCTGGATTAATCTATATCCTGCTTTATTTTAAGATTGTTGTTTTTATAAGGCAGCATAACATAAATTGGAGAAAAGAAACTTTGGAGTGGCAGAGTTAGGACTAAAACTCAAGTTTGCTGATTTATTGAACAGCCAAATGACCTCCCGCAAGCAAGTCCCTTAACGTCTCTGGACTTGATTCCCCATCCTGTTAGAGCAGGTTGGGTAAGATCCTTACTGCTCAGAGTATGCTCCAAGGATCCCAGCACCAGCATCACCTGGGAGATTCTTGAAATGCCAAATCTGGAGCCCCACCACAAAACAGTTGAATCCAAATCTGCATTGTAATAACATCTTCAGGTGATGTGTACGTACGGGAAAGTTTGAGACATACTGAGCTGATTGATCTCCAGGATTCTGATCTTGTTTCAATATTCTGTGCTGCTTGGTTCTCTCTTGCCGTTTACCATGGATGATTCCACACAGCCTCCAGGGTTCATTGGAGAGGTTTCGGCCATCCCTGTACACCTGGTTGATGGTCAGTGAAGGTGATGATCGCCCCAGTCTCTGCACCTCCCCTCCTTACTCTAGCTGCGCTTTGGTTGGTATTGAAAAAATGGGGCAGTAGGGGAAACGTGGAAACCAACTCCATTTGCCCAAATTTACAGAGCCTTGGGAAGTGAGCACAAGCCTTTGGTGAGGCAACTACATGATTTGAAGTCAAGTATCTTTTTGTAAAAAAAAAAAAAAACAAAAAACCTTTATTGTTAAAGAAGTTTTAGGTAATAGAAAAGTTACATCGAAAACATAGGGGATTCCCATATACCCCCACCCTCTCTCCCCTTCTCACATTTTCCCCTATTAATAACATCTTACATGAGTATGGTATCTTCGTTACAATTGTTGAACAAATATTGAATCATTGCTACTAACCATGGTCAATAGTTTACATTATGGTTTACACTTTGCACCATACAATTTTATAGGTTTTGACAAAATGTATAATGGCCTGTATCTGTCATTGCAAAATCATGCAGAACAATTCCAGTGTCCCAAAAAATGCCCTATGTTCTACCTCTTCTTCCCTCTCCCTCCCCTCAGAACCTCTGGTAACCACTATTTTTATATCAACATTGCAAGTTCTTCCATTACTACAATAATAATGTCTGCTTTGGTCCATGGTTGCATTCTCCCCTTATGTTTGTTCATTCTTCAGTCTTGAAGATTTGGGGATGGTGATGCCTGGCCTCTTTGGATTGAAAGAGGACTTGGACCTTATAGGCCAGATGGAAGGGACTGTTTTTTTTTTTGTTTTCATTTTTTAAGGAGGTACCAGGGATTGAACCCAGGACCTCGTACATGGGAAGCAGGTGCTCAACCACTGAGCTACATCCACTCCCCTGAAGGTACTGTCTTGCTTGCAGTTGTAGCCAAGACTTCCTGATGCCTCTTGCAAACCTGTCTGTGTTGTCCAATTTCTAGAGGCTTATTAAAGAATATAGTCAAGCTATTAGGTTGGTGCAAAAGGAATTGCAGTTTCGGATGTGAATCTCAAATCATCATAACTAGGCTGAAACATCTTTATTAATCAAAATAGGAGCCATTTTAATCAACACGTTTTTGCCAATGAGAAATAAGTTTGTTTATTCCTGTAGCGGAAAAATCCATGCTTCAGGATTTGACAAACTCTTGGAAAGCATTTTCTGCACCCTGCTGGTTCTGGAAGCGTTTTCCCTGCAAAAAGTTGTCAAGATGCTTGAAGGAGTGGTAATTGGTTGGCGAGAGGTCAGGTGAATATAGCAGATGAGGCAAAACTTCATAGCCCAATTCATTCAACTTTTGAAGCGTTGGTTGTGTGACGTGTGGTCGGGCATTGTCGTGGAGAAGAATTGGGCCTTTTCTGTTGACCAGTGCCGGCTGCAGGCATTGCAATTTTCGGTTCATCTCATCGATTTGCTGAGCATACTTCTCACATGTAACAGTTTCACCGGGATTCAGAAAGCTGTAGTGGACCAGACCAGCAGCAGACCACCAAACAGTGACCATGACCTTTTTTTGGTGCAAGTGTGGCTTTGGGAAGTGCTTTGGAACTTCATCTCAGTCCAACCACTGATGTGGTCGTCACTGGTTGTCGTATAAAATCCACTTTTTGTCGCACGTCACAATCCGATCGAGGAATGGTTCATTGTTGCATAGAATAAGGGAAGACGACACTTAAAAATGTCGTTTTTTTTTCCCCCGTCAGCTCATGAGACACCCACTTATTGCGCTTTTTCACCTTTCCAATTTGCTTCAAATGCAGAATGACCGTAGAATGGTCGATGTGGAGGTCTTCGGCAACTTCTCGAGTAGTTGTAAGGGGATCAGCTTCGATGATTGCTCTCAATTGGTCGTTGTCATCTTTCGATGGCCGGCCACTACGCTCATCTTCAAGGCTCTCATCTCCTTTGCAAACCTTCTTGAGCCACCACGGCATGCACGTTCGTTAGCAGGTCCTGGCCAAATGCGTGGTTGATGTCGCAGTTGTCTCCACTGCTTTGCGACCCATTTTGAACTCAAGAAAATCGCTCGAATTTGCTTTTTGTCTAACATCATTTCCATAGTCCAAAATAAATATAAAATAAACAGCAAGTAATAAGTCATTAGCAAAAGAATATAAGGCAAGAAATGCACATTAAAATGATGTATAACATAACCACATTTATTTAAGAATGTATTCCAATATCAAACAGCAAATTTCAGCAGTGCAAAACTACAAATACTTTTGCACCAACCTAATACTTAGATACTTTGTATTTTTTAATATCTTTCCTTACCATCATAAGTAAGTTTAAATGATAGCCTCTGGGTGTTATCCTTTGGGAAACGAAGCTTCCTTTTATCTGAGGGATGAGCTTTGCTTGGACACTGATTTCTGGCAGGAGATCATGAATTTGAATTTAAATTTACCAAGATAGAAAATATTTACTTCTTCTTCACCACCCAGTCAGGAGAGAACAGAGCAGTAAAGAAGGATAAAGAGGTGTCGCTGCCATTGTGTGAAACGTGATCCTCCTAAACCAGCTCTCAGAGTAGGGGGTGCCCTGCTTATAACACAGAGCACATGGAGTAAAGTCCTGTTGGATATCCGGGCTGCTGGTGCTTTCTGTCCCTGCGCTCACGAGTAGGACTGCAGTATGTGAAGTGTATGAATGTTCGTGCACTTCTGTAATTACTGACCGCAGAGAATTTTATTAAGACGATAGAAAAAGCAGCGAGGAAGCAGAGCCAGGTCACCTGGATGTGGGTGCCCCCACGTCCACACGGGCCTTCCTTTGTGACCCAGGATCTTTCCAGTTGAGGGAGTCTGTCTACACTAAGGGTCATTCTTTTTAAGTTAACATTTTAATTGAATCAGTTAGATAGCCATTAATATTTTAGATAATTGAACATAAATTTAGAATATTTCATACTCACTAAAATATAATTTCAGTTCAAAACCAGACATACTGAAAAACTTTCAAATCTGGAACGTAAAATGTTCATCCTTTACCACGGTAAATACAACTGAGGCAGATCAGGAAATGATGATAAAGAAATAGCCCACAGAAACACAGCGACAAGCACAGCATGCTGCTTTGTGCCTCTGTGACATAGCATGTGCTCTTCCTTCAGCCTGAAATGATTTCCCCACATTCTCTACCTCAGAAATACTCTTACTCTTCACTCAGAAATATATATACCTGCTAGATAAGGCTCTTCTCTTGTACTCAGAGAAAGAATCACCCCCTCTTTAACTTCCATATATTTATATATTTATCTTGTTTTCATTTCTCAACAATGTGTAATTATTGTTTGTTGTTGTTTTACCTCTCTGCCTCACTTTCTAGACTATGAACTCCTTGAAGGTAGGGTTCTTTAAAAATAAAATCACCTTTGTATCCTCAGAGCCCAGCAGTGTAGGTACTTAATAAATATTGCTTGGATTAAATTAAACTAAAAATATTTTAACTTCTTTTTTTTCCCTGTCAATTAATTAAACGTTTATTGAGTGCCTCTTAGGGGCCCACCCTCCTGGGTTCTGGAATGCATAGAGGACAGGCACACAGGCCTCCGTCCTCAGGAAGGCTACGTCGTGGTGACAAAGACACAAACTAAAGCTGCAAACCAGCGAGGTGCCCGAGGTGTCCAGCGGTTGGTGCTGGGGCTCTCGCTCTTAACCGTTACGCCGTGCGTGTTGAATGGACACTACATTCAGCAAATACGGGTGGAAAGCTGCAGTGAGGAAAACGCCCCCACACTCTGCTCCCACTCGCACTGAGGTGCATGAGACCGTGCAGCCTTCGTTCGGTGGCCTCGGGGTTGGCTTGTTGGGGAGGAGTCGAGTCAGGTGACAGAGTCAGGTGCTGTGGCTACAGAGGGACTGCTGAGGGTCTGTGGAGGTCAGAGGGCGCACACTCTCCTCATCCTGGGGGCTGCTGAAGAGGCTTCCCTGAGGGTCAGCTTTGAGCCCTCATAAGTGGGTAGAGCCCTGATGGGGGAGGGCCTTAAGGGGCAGAAGTCTGTGGCGGGCATCCTGGGAACGTTTGGCTGGAATGAAGGCTGCAAGGAGAAGGCTGTGGGAGACTGGGGCGGAAGGGGCCAGGATCAGGGATTAGTGCTCATGATGGTGAGGGGTGAGGGACAGTGACGGCCATTCTTGATGTTCTTTTTTAGCCCTGAAATTTAGAAATTGAAGTTTTAGGAGCCCATAAAATTTCACCTTCTGTCATAAGCAAAAATCTTCCTAAAAAGGTTCTTCAGACAGCTCTGGGATAGAGCTGTGTGTGATCAGGATATCGAAATCCTAGTGACTTTTCACCAGGCCCCATTTGATGTTTTATCCTTTCATACTTGAAACACATGAAGAGGGGAGGGGGCTTTCTTTCCATTGTATTAGTGTAATTTTTCCAGGCTGGTGTGTGGGACTTGAAGGTAGCCGAGGTCATATTAGCCACAATTGTGCTCTGTTTATAAACCCTAGGTTTGTGCCAGCTTTTGTGCACAGTAAAGGTTTGATCTATATTCACAGTTTGCCAAAAATCATTAGAAATAATGGGTTGCTTTGAAGTAAATTCCTGGGAAGAAAAATGACAAGTATGTATGCACACTAGGACATCAACCAAAATTAATACAACTAGTGAGAATTTCCCATATTCTTCCATACTCTGTATAGTGAGACATTCCCTAAGTACTTCATTTACGAACACCTGAAGGACACCCTCATTACAGAGGACATTGCAGTCTGTTCTATTCCTAAACTGCCTAGTTCTAAAAGAAAAAGATGGTCTTTTTAGCACAAAAATGTGGGAAAGGTGGTTTCCCCCGACTGTATACAGAAGCACTTACTCCTAATGGGGCCATGCCTTTACACCTGATGTCATGGTGATCTGCAAGGGGGTTTTACGGAATCTGGCTCGTGGGGTAGTCATGTAACCACTGTGCTAGGTGTGGTCCTTGGATCTTCTGGCCTTTGGAGAGAAGCACATCTTTTAGCTTCACCCAAAAGCATCTGTTTTGTACATTTCTGTCATGATAGTAGGATTTTGCCTGCAGTTGACATTCTGGCTCAGTGTCGGTATCCAGCATCCCTTCCCTGGTCCTTACCTGGAGGCGTTACCCCTCACTTCCTTGGGGATGCTGGTTCGCCTCCCCAGGAGTGTTCAGCAGCAGCTCCCCTCTTCCAGTCCCTGCCACTGGGCCCCATCACCAGACAGATGAGCAGGGGTGCCTGGGGCAGCCCCCGGTGCTCTCCGCTACCCTCTTCTCCACACCCATTCATGTCGCTCTCACCTCCTCCTCTCACCTCACTCGTGCAGCGCTGCCGCTCGCCTTGCGTGGCAGACAAGGAGAGAGGGATCCCTGGCGACCAGTCAGCCATGCCAGTGGCAGGTCGCCAGAGGGAGCAGGCCAGGTGAGCCGTGGGCTTGACCCTGCCTTCAAGGGGCATATTGCCAGCCACTCGGCAGTGTAAGGAAGGGCCAGAGTGGGTGTTCAGACCCCGAGGAAAGCCTAAAAATGGGAAACTCTCCTCCCTTGGATGGGGTTTTCAATGGACGCCCACACTGTTCTGGTAGTTGGAGGTTTGTGGTCTCTTCCTGGCTGCAGGTGGAAGATTAGAGACAATGTGGAAGGAGTGGAGAAATGGGGGGGGCTTAGGGGCAGCTGTGGGTTTTGGTAACGACCACTGCCAAGGAGGGGCTTTGCTGGCCTCCACTCAAGGAGTCTGGAGAAGGATGGCAGAGGCCGGGCAGCTACCATCTCAGCTGAGTCCACAGCCCTTGTTCCTTTTCTGCTCTTTGACCCACTGGCTATTTGCTTTCCCTATTTCCAGCTAGACCTGTCCAACTCAAAACACTGGGGGAAAAAAGAAATGCATTTCCAGGGAAAGGTGCTAGAAAGTGAGAATCATTTAAAGAGTTTATTTACAAAAGGAGAAAGAAAAACAATTATCCTTGCACACTAAAAATGTAAGGCAAACTCTGGTCCCAGGGGGAATACCATAAAAGCACTAGCATGTGTAGTTGACAGTACACATTTAAATTTATGTTTGCACCTTCGGTGTCAGATGTCGGTGGGATGGGTTGGGGAGCCTTAGGAGGCCTGACTTTTGACTGGAAGTTTAGCACTTGCTAAACAGAAAATTATTTCTCTAAATGTCAAGTGTGTCTCATCAGCCAAAATGGAAAGGGGGGAAGGAGGGAAAAGCCAAGAAGAAACATCTGTGTGTTGTTAAACAACATTTGCTCCATTTGCTATTGAAACACTTCCCTTTTGTATATTCAAGAACTGTGTTTTAAAAGGGAAAAATCAACTTGTCGGCTATTGTTTTTTTCATTTTGCGCCATAAAAGACTTTGTCAAGATTAAGGAAAACATTCATTTTCAGACTGGTGGTGGCCTAGATTGCTTTCCTGATTTGCAGCCTCCATTGGCTTTCTCCCTGCCATGGGCATTGCTGCTTGAGGCAAAGGCTGCTCCGCCATCTCTCCCCATCCACCATTGACCCATTCACCAGCGTGCGCTTTCCCTGAACGTGATGGGGACAGGACAAGAATCCGGGATGGTTGACGCCAGGGCACGTTGTTGGGACCGTGATACGGTTTTGGACTTTGCTTTCCCCTCCCTGTTCCACTCTCATATGTCATTCATTGCCTGTGGTTTTGTCTCTGCTCTCCCCCATACAGATCCGGAGTTAGGTGTTGGCACGCTACCCGAACATGACAGCCAGGATGCAGGGCCGATTGTCCCCAAGATATCTGGTCTAGAGAGAAGCCAGGAGAAGAGCCAGGACTGTTGCAAAGAGCCAGTCTTTGAGCCCGTGGTGCTTAAAGACCCCTGCCCTCAGGTCCCGCCGCCACTCCCCCAGTCCCAGGCGGACCCCCAGCCCCACGCTCCTTCCCCAGACCCCGACTTGGTGCAGCGCACAGAGGCCCTGCCTCAGCCCCCACCTCCAAGTACTCGGCCACCACAGGCCCCCCCAGAGGCCCAGCTTCAGCCCGCCCCGCAGCCTCAGGTGCAGAGGCCACCCAGGCCGCAGTCCCCCGCCCAGCTGCTCCATCAGAGCCTCCCGCCCGTGCAGGCCCACCCCTCAGCTCAGCCATTGTCAGCCTACAACAGCAGTAGCTTAAGCCTCAACAGTTTAAGGTGAGCCAATCTGCTCTTCTCTTGCCTGACTTTTACCATCTCCCTTGGGACAGGCAGGTAGTGGTGAGGGATTCCCAAGGAGCCTGGAGTTTCCTTGTTGGAAACATTACCGTTGTTTTGTCTATGCGACAGGGACTAGGAGACCAAAAGGGGTGGTCAGGTGAGGCTGGGTCTCGGGAGAGGACAGGCGGGGTGAGATGACGAGGACGTTACAAAGGCCTAAAGTATCTGTAGGGCCTCCTGAGACAGCGAAGGCGGCGGCAGAAGAGTGCTCGGGGGAGCCGAGGGCACTGCGCCAGGGCGTCTCCGTGGTGGGAGGCAGGGGACGGAAACCTGAGCCCACTGAGAGCTGAGAGGTTCTTAGAAGGGAGGCTCCGCCCCTGAGGAGGAAGCCCTGAAGAAAGTTACGTCTCCCGGCAGCTTTGGAGCTGGGAAGTTTGGGACCCAGGGAGTATGCTGGTTTGGGGTTTCTTTTGCGGTAATTTACGTCCTCCAAGGTGGGTAGGAGGGGTAGATAAGAAGCAGACTGGGTTTTGAGAAAGAGAGAAGCCCAGCATCAGTTCAGGCTCTCTTCTGTCTTGTCTTTGCTGAATTGCAAAGGAAAGTTTAAAAAGTAGCACGGAAGAAAACTGCAAAGAAAAGGGAGAGAGGCGTGTGGCGTGAGGGCCAAGTGCAGTCAGCACTTGGCTGCCCCAGAGGTTATAACTCTAACCCTCTCCTCTCCTCGGGGCGTCAGGGCTTTAGGCAAGGTTTCCTGTTAACAACCAGTGCGCTTGGCTTGGCGGTGCTTGGTGGTTCACTTGCTTTTCCATCTCTGATGGCCTTAGGGAGGCAGGCTCCTTCCCGCGGGGCCAGGCCTGCCTCCCCACCCCTCGTCCATGTCTGTGGTCCTTAAGGTGGTAGCTGATCCAGGCCCCTGGTTTCACCTCTTCTTTTCTTATTTGTGTTCCTTCATTTTTAAGAGATAACAGATGGGGTGAACTCAGATCATTATTTTTATTCCTTTTTGTTAATTTTGTTGATATGCTTTAATAGGAAATGTGGCCAGTGGAGGATAGGAAGGCTCAGGATTTTCTAGGGGTAGAGATGAGAATTTGGCCACAGAGGTAGGAGAGGACTTTCGGACTTTGAAGGACAGAGTCAGCTGTCTCAACACTGAGATGCCCCGCAGCTCTGGAGCAGCAGTTTTTTCTTTTGGGGAGAATGTTGGGGGTCTGTAGTAGTGATGCCAAAGTTTGGAAGAGTTACCTTCAGGAAGCGGTTTCTTGTGCATCAGGGAAGGATCTATAAATAGGTAGACGCGAGAGCTGAGTGTTGAATGGCTTTGGGGCAAGAAGATAGGATTTTTTTTAAGAAAATAAATTGCTGGCATCTTTTTTTATTTATATCTTTTTTTTTTTTTTT
>JAQZBX010029178.1:0-21936 GCA_029593785.1 Cabassous unicinctus
AATATATATATATATATAAATATATATTCACACACACACACACACACACACACATTATCACCAACTTGTTAAAATATTTTGATAACTATATTTCAATACATGTTGTTTCCTTTGTAATACCACAGATTTTATTTTATGCTTTGAAAAACATTATTCTAAAAAGGAGTCCAGAGGCTTCACCAAAGAAGATCCCTTTGAGTGTGCCATCTCTTTCCTACCAAGACCCTGACTAATTCACCCCCAAACTAGATACAAACACTCTTTCCGGTAGATCCTTTCTCTCTTAAGGCACTTCCTGTAGAGTCTTGGATTTTCCTGTTAGACTAAAAGCACCTATTGAGCATTTATCACGTGCCAGTCTCTATTTTGGATGCTGGAAATACAGTGATGGACACGAAAGACAAAGTCCTTGCCCCCTTGAACTAGAATAATAACATTTATTTAGCGCTTACCACGTACCGGGTACTTCTTCAACGTCCTTTTACGTGTAGTAAACGCATTTAAACCGACAACTTTGTGGCATATTTTACAAATGAGGAAACAGAGAGGCTAAGTAAATTGCCTGAGGGCGCCCCTCCAGGAAGGGGCAGGGCTGGGATTCTAACCTGGGTGGTTTGCGAAGTGCACGCGCCCAATCACGTGCCTACACGGTCTTGCAGTGTCCTTTGCGTAACTAGCGCAAAGTCAACGCTTGGCAAATATTTGTTAGACTGATTTGAGTAGACCGTCCGTTTGAAAAAGGACGGCACCAGGGGGATTATGCTTTCTGCACGTTCCACACAATTTTGTTTTCAAGAAAATTTTGGTTTTCTTTTTTTAAAATTTTATTAGAGAAGTTGTGAGTTTACAAAATAATCATGCATAAAATGCAGGATTCCTGTGCACCATACCATCCCCAAAGTTGGTTACCATTGATGACAGCACTTTTAAAAATAATTGTACTACTTTTTTTTTTTTTCAACGGTAGTTACCTTTGTTAAAATTGATGAAAGATGATCAAAATAGTTCTCTCCATTTTCTACTATTTACAGTAGGTGTATTTCCCCCATACACCACCCTACTATATTATCACCGTGTATTAGCATCATACATTTGTTATAATTCATGAAAGAACAGTCTTAAGCTTGTACTATTAACTATAGTTCATCGTCTACAATAGGTTTGACTGTGTCGTACAGTCCCATGTTTTATCTTTTAATTTTTATTTTATTAATATGTACAACCTAAAGTTTCCTCTTTTAACCACGTTCACCTATTCAATAAATAGTTCCTTTAAAAAATGGAATTATGCTTTCTGTAGGTTCAACAAGATTTTACTTTCAACAGTTTTCAAGAATAATTTGGTTTCCTTTTATTTTGTGTTATTATGCAAGCATTTATCTGCAGTATCGGGTGGTAACAAATAGTCTCTACCCCATTTCACTGAGCTAAATATCTGGTCACATGGCTGGATTTTCGTCGCAAACAGAATTGGGGGCTCTTACCCTGGCCAGAAAGCAGCCTTTCTTGTGAAAGAGCAAAGCTCAATGGATAATATTTGCAGCAAATGTTTAGTTACAACAGAATAGAACCCAACTTGTAATCATTAACAGGAATCTGTGTAAGAGTTCACTGCAGCTGTGACTTCTTCTACTGGTGAATCATTCTGTTTGAAATATAATGTTCTCAGAAAGCAGCAAAAACTGTAGTTAGAAATCACTGTAATGGCTTTCATGAAAGCTATAGCTAATTTAAGGCCCAATTAAAACTAGAAATCCAATTATTGCTGAATAACATAATTGCGAGAAAGTAACTTGAATTGCACGTATGTCAGTAATTAAGGAGGAAGTTTTAATAACAGAATCAGTCTGAACCATTACAAGGAGGGGCCAAAGAGTCTGAGGATGCTACTTCATTTTTCCTTTGGGGTGGCTCAGAGCAAGGAATGTCCTAGTGGCTGGGTGCTTGTAGTTGGCTTCTGTGTCTTACAAAAGACGGTGTGTTTTTTATAGCCTGGCTCATGGGATCCTGGTGCAGAACTCTAGAGCAGGGTGAGGCTGACGCCTGAGTTCGTATCCTATGAAGCATCAAATGCATGGGTAGTGTTGAAAAATTAAATATCTGGGAGGTGCTATTTGTTAAGCACTTGAGATGCTGTAATCAGCAGTTGGCAGTTTAAATGTCAAATGTTGTAACGGTGCACTTCAAACCCACATTTTGACCTTGTGGTTAATTTCCTTGCTCTGGTTCTGTTGCATGAGATGGAGTGGCAGGCTGTGGTCTCTGGGCAGAAGACCCCAAGGCTGGGCCCACCCAGCAGGTCAGCTGTAAGAGAGCTGCCCTGGGTGAGGCAGGGTGCATCGTGCTGCCCGGCAAAGGCTGGGTGCATTTCTCTTTACACCCGTGGTATGCACAGGGCTCTAGTAGCATCTCGGATGGAACCCCAGGCAGCCGGTTTTATTTTACTTGAGAGTCTGTCAGGTGGTGCGAAACCTTTTACTGAAACCCAGGAGGGCTGCTATTCTCCAACTCGAAGTCTGTCCGAATCACTTGGAGGGCTGGCTAAAACACAGCTCGCTGGGCCCCACTCTAGGGTTTTTGGTTCAGTGGTTCTGGGGTGAGGCCTGAGAACCTGCATTTCTGACAGGTTCCCAGGTGCTGCTGCTGCTCTGGGGAGCACACTCTGAAAGCCACTGCATGGTTTACATGGTCTACGCGTCAGCTGGGCCTGGTGGGGAGGAGATGGAGTTAGGAGTGCAAAAGGTTTCCTGGGGCATAAGACTGGTGAGATGGAAGAGAGGAGTTGGGATGGGCAGGAGAAAGAGACCACGATGCAGGCCTCACAACACCGGGAGATTGCCCAGAGGAGTCCCCCGTTGGGCAGAAATGCCAGGCTCTTATACAACACAGTCATGGTCAGTCATGGGCTGGAGCCACTTGTGGAAGCATGTAATGCTGGCAGGAAGGTGTAAAACAGCTGGAGCCTGTCAGCTAACCACACTGTTTGTATCTGGGCTACAAATCTTTTGACGGGATCTCTGAGCAGTGCATCTCCGAGTGTACTACTGTATGGAGAAAGGAACAAAGGCATTTTTTTTTGGGGGGGGGAGCGGAATGTTGTCCTTTTTTTTAAAAAAATATACTTTTTTATGTTTTGTACAAAGATTCTTAGATTACATAAATGTTACATAAAAAATATAGGAGATTCCCATATGCCCTGCTCCCTACCCCTCCCACATTTTCCCATATTAACAACATCATTAATGTGGTACATTTGTTACAATTGATGAACACATTTTGGAGCATTGCCACTAAGTGTGGATTATAGTTTGCATTGTAGTTTACGCTCTCTCCCGCACAATTTTGTAAGTTATGACAAGATATATAATGGCTTGTATCTGTCATTGCAATGTCATTCAGGACAATTCCTAGTCCCCAAAATGCCCCCACATTACAACTATTTTTCCCTCTCCCTCCTCTCAGAACCTCCAGTGGCCACTGCCTCCACATCAATGATAAAAATTCTTCCAATGAGAATGTTCTCTCTGTCCTGATTTTGTGATAATCAGGGTAGGCTAAACATTCGCTATATTAAAAACCATGCATATGTCCCCAGACCTAGTTTTTCTCTCTAGGTCTTGTTTTCAGAATGCTAGTGATAAACCAAACCTGATTTATTATATGACCATCCTGTATGGGAAATGACTGTAACTCTAGGTATCTTTGGTCAACCTTAAGAGACATAGCAGGAGGGCAGATGTGGCTCAAATGTGTCTGTCTCCCATATGAAGGGACCCAGGTTTGATCCCCAGGACCTCCTGGTAAAATAAAAAAAAGACAAATGTAGAAGGTGCGTGGGCCGCCAGGCCCTGTGCGTGGGTGCGCCGCTAGGTCCTGCCGAGCCACGCATCAAGATGATGACATAACAGGAGAGTGACACGAAAGGAGAGCCAAGACAAGACGCGCCGAAAAACCAGGAACTATGGTGGCGCAGGTGGTAAGACACCTCTCTCCCACATCGGTGGTTCCCAGGATCGAATCCCGGTGAAGACAGGAGGAGAAGGATGAAAAGAGAGGGCAGGAAACAGACAGAATTGCCCAGTAAATGGACACAAAAACAGCAAAAACGGGGGGGCGGGGCGGGAAGTAAAAATGCATAAAAGTAAATAAATCTTTAAAAATAAAAGTTCTTCCATTGCTAGAATCACAATAAGTAGAATAAGTAGAATACCAGTAAGTCCACTCTAGTCCATTGTTCATTCCCCAATCCTGAGGATTCTGGGATGGTGATGCCCACTCCACCTCTAACTGAGAGGGGCTGTGATCCCATGGGGCAGGTGGATGGGACTACCTTGCTTGCAGTTGCAGATGCTCTCTGTTCCTTGGGATGGTTGTTGTCCATCATCATCTCCTTGTTAGTTGTCCTGGGTGAGTCCAATGAACTGGAGTGTAGGTGGTGCCACTCTGTCTCAGGGCACAACTGGCACATGGACAGACAAAGGCATTTTCTTAGCAAAGGGAGATCTTGGCCATGAGACTTGCAGGGAGTTCAGCAGCAGTGGCCAGTGGGGAAGGGTGAGTGCTAGGACCTGGCAGGACCAGGGTGAGGAGACCTGAGCAGAGAGGAGCAGCCCCCAAACCCTATTATGGACTTTCAACCCTGGCTGCAGAGTAGAATCCTGTGGGGATCTTTTCCGACTTAATTCCAAGGTGCAGTGAACTTGTGTCACTGTCAATATCCTCACAGGTCAGCTCTAACTGGGAGGAGCCAGGCAACAGTGGTGTAACAATTGGCTAATAGAGTTGTGGAGGATAGCTGATTTGGGAAAGCTGAGTGGCTAGCAAGGGCTAGGAAGGGGGCTAGAGGCCTTGCCGATTAGGCTGCGGTTCAGGGTGTGAGTCCAGCTCCATTGGCCATCAGGAGTGTAAAATAGAAAGACAAGGCAGAAGCATGGGACTGGTAACAAGAATAGGTTCCATTTCTTGAGGTCCCACTCTGTGCCAGCTGCTCTATTACTTTATTTCATTCTTGAAATAGCTCTTTGAGGAAGGTGATTAAACCCCATTATACTAGGGCTTGGAGACTATACATAAATGACCTAAAATCAGAGAGAGTGGAGCTGCAACTTAACTCTGTCTGAGCCCTTCTTGTGGATGAGCAAAGTGTGCATAGGGAGGGGCTGTGGCTTGGGGACTTTGAGCTGCCAGATTGTTTTATTGTCACAACAATCGTCTGAGGGAGATAGCATCCTCACTTACAGATGAGGAAGCATTGGTTCAGATAGGGGTAATAGCTTACCCTAGAGCACTGTCTGCCTGCCACCAGGGTAGCCAAGGTTAACTGAGTTTGTTTTTGAGTTCACATCCTCCTATGAGAGGTAAAGCCTAGGTTGTTCAGATTTCTATGAAGCATTTAAACTTTTTTGGAAAGAAGAGTGCTTGCTCTATGCATTGTTGCTACTATTGCCTCTTTCGACAACAAGAACGTACAAGGAATTGTTGCCCACCTGTCTTCAATATGGAGTGGAATGGCCCATCCCTGCCTCTTTCTTGTCTCCCTTTGACTATGATAACCACATTTAAACTTGCTTTTGGATAAGATTGGGTTGGAGCTGGAATTAGCTTCTAACAAATGATGGAGGACATTTGTTGAAGACCCAACTCAGGTAGTTCCATTAACCTGATCCTTTCCTAGAACTTTCCACTAGGGAAGAACTGAGTTGCACAGAGCTGCCCTTCCTCAAGCCTTGGCTGGAGCAGGGATGCCCTATTTTATTTCAGTGGGCTATAATGCTGGGCAAGAGCCTCTCCAATGAGCAAAGAGAAAAAAGAAGCTGCTAGTATCCAAAGATTGAATTAGGCTGGTGTTGCCAAGAAAATATATCAACAATGTAAGTCATTCGATTATTCAACCTATAAAGAAAACCTGCTTTGGAAGCCCCACCCATCAGGTGTCTTCTGTCCAGGTCATGGGTGGGAAGGGGAGAAAGACATATGAACAAGGGATGAGAAAGCAGGAGAATTCATCCCTGAGTAGCTTTGTGTTCAAAAGCACTGGCTGCTAAAGGAACAGATTTTCTCATGTTTTATGGTCTATTCCAGGTTCTCTGTAGAGTTTCCAACACCAAAGCTCCCTTAGTAACTGACACATCCCTCATGGACATAGGTTTTTGAATATTTTGTCTACAAAATTATTTTATTAAATAGTGACTAATATATTTTATTACTCAAAAAGCACATGGCTGTATGTCTGATGAATGTGAGAGTTGATACAATTCCAGCCAAATGCAAATCAACTGTTGTTGCTTGTGCAGATGTATTATTTGGTTTTCACTGGGCTTTTAGACAGATAAAAAATTCTCCCCTCATTTTTAGGATCCCCATTTCCACCTTCCCCAATTGTTAGAAGTCTAGGATTAATGGACTTAATATTAACTTATTTATTTATTTATTTATTTATAGGAGGCACTGGGGATTGAACCCAGAACCTCGTACATGGGAAGCAGGCGCTCAACTACTGAGCTATATCTGCTCCCCAGAGAAAGCTGTTTTTTTCATTTGTTTGTTTGTTTTTAGGAGGTACCAGGGATCGAACCTGCAACCTCATACACGGGAAGCAGGTGTCCAACCAATTGAGCTACATCCTCTCCCCTGTTTTTTAAAATAATCTTTCTAGATAGGAAGTAATGACCCCAAGTTATTAAAAAGAGTTAAGTGTAAAATTTTGAGTGTGATGGACGCTGGTCAAAAGCATGCCAAAGATAACTGAATTACGACCTCTTAAGAATAATCTGTGCCAACCTGTCAGGAGAAATTTATGATTTCATTTCTAGAAACAGAATAAAAAAATGAAATAAAATCTAATTCCAGTATGTAAATTAGAGAAATCAGCCTTTCCTGGTTTGGTCCTGAATAAACTGCTTCCTATTTGACATGCTCAAGAGCATGGTCTTCCCTTTAAAACACATTGTGCAATAATTGCCCTGGTTGAAATCAGAAACATGCAATGCAATACATTAATTTTACTCAATGGTTCTTGAGAGGTGATACCTCAATTAACAAATCCTCGGGGACAGAGGCAGTGTTGAAAAAAAAAAAAAAGCTCCAATCTCATCTCTATAAATCAAGACAGGCAGATATGCCTCTAGGCATTGGCAGGACAAAAGCACTTCTGTGCAAAGTGGCTCTCAGCTCTGCCCAGCTGTGGGCAAGCCCCTTGGCAAATTGATAAAACATTTCGAAGTTCTCTGTTTTTCCTGCTTCCATTTTCTGTGTCCCTGTAATAGACTGCCCCCTCCTTCCAACTTAAGGAATCCCATGCCCTCTTTTTTTCCCTTCTCTTCCATCAGAAAATGGTTTCATCTCAATTATACTTGTTGATTGATTTACAGAATGTTAATTTAATGTGAATGAATTTTATTTGAAGTGGTAAATAAACCAGGCCTTTGAATTCAAGACTTTTTACAACCTCTGAGAATCCTCAGATGCTGAACTGCTCACCAAGGTATCCCCACCATCTAGCTCAGTGCCTGGCAGGTACATAAATTCTTGTTGAATGAAAGATAAAAGACTTGGATCCTTCCCGCTTGAAGGGAATAAAGCATTAGTAAGCCTAAGTGGCAAGAGAGGGGAAGGTTTCCGGTTCTGGGCGAATTGAAAATCTGATTGGCCTACTCTCTTGACTTAATTCCCAGGAAGAAACCCCCTTCCTTCTACACCCCAGCCTTTTATGACTCTGGGGAAAACAGGAGGGACTCTGGCTCCTGGTGCCAGAGGAGTCTGTACTTCCTTTTACATTTGCTATTGCTTAGGGGCAGCTAAGTAATTTGCAGGGCCCAGGGCAAAAAAAGAAACCTAGGGACCCCTTGTTAAAAGGTTAAGAATTTCATGCAAATCAAAACCATGAGATACCACTTTATGCCCTCTAGGATGGCTGTAATCAAAAGAACGCATGATAAGTATTGGTGAGAACGTGGAGAAATTGGAAACCTCCTTCATGGCTAGTGGGAATGTAACATGGGGCAGCCACTTTGGAAAATGGTCTGACGGTTCCTCAAAAAGTTAAATGTAGAGTTACCATGTGACCCAGTGGTTCTACTCCTAGGTATATACCCAAGAGAACTGAAAACCTATGTACACACAAAAACTTGTTCATGAATGTCTATAGCAGCCTTATCCATAATAGCCCCAAGGTAGAAACAACACACGAATGGATAAACAAAATGTAGTATACCATACAAGGGATAATATTGTGTATATTATATCCATACAATGGAATATTATTTGGCAATAGAAAGGAATGAAGTACTGATACATGGATGAACCTTGTTAAAACTATGCTACTTGAAAAAAGCCAGACACAAAAGGCTACATGTTGTATGGCTCCATTTATATGAAATGTCCTGAATAGGCAAATCATAGAGACAGAAAGTAGATTTAGTGGTTGTCTAGGACTGGGGGAAGTAGGGACTCAGGAGTAACTACTAATGGGTACAGAGTTCCTGTTGGGGAGGATGAAGAAGTTCTGGAACTAGACAGTGGTGATGATGTGTAGCCGGATTTTGTCTAGGTCCTTGGCTAAACTGCAAGAAATGAATTTCAAGAGCATGCCACATTGATTAGGCCAGTAATTTATTAAGGTAGGGAGGAAGAGAAATGGGAGAAAATAACAGATCATGGGTCCCAGAGAGAGAAAGGGGCTGAAGAGTGATCAAAAGGGCCGATTTACAGACTACAATTTCCCATTATAGATTATAAATGCCTGGGTTTTACTTGCATGTTGATCCATGTGGGGGCGAAGAAGGACAGAATAGAGTTCAAAAGTCAAGAGAGAGAGATTCCGCCTTCGTGCTTGCTTTTTGAACCATTAACTCTTTTGCCCCTTTGCTAATGACATGGGAGGGGTCCCAGCTGTTTCCTGTTTTGATTGATTACCCCACCCATCAATCCCCCCGGAGGGCCCAATGATAAAGCCCCTAGAGAATATCCGGGGCTTCTCCTGGCTTCCGGAGGAAATCTCGTTCCGAATGGGAGAATCTCATGAGGGTCTTTCAGCAGCCATTTTGGAGGTATTGATGCCCATGTGGCCTTTTTGCCAGGTTCCAGATCAATTGATTCTATTTTACTAGTCTATTTTACTAGTCTACTTCAGTTGCACAACTGTGAATATACTAAAAGCACTGATTTGTGTATGATAGTGAGTTTTATGTATGTAGATTGTATCTCAATCAAAAAGGTTATTAAACGTTTCAAGACAGTGACAGCATAGCATCAAACCAAGCACGATGCACTTCTGAGGGCAGACCCCTGGGTGACTGACAGCCTCGGCTGCACACCTGTGAAGCCAGCCCTGCTGCTCGTCTCCTAAGCCCTCTTACCCTTGCCTCCTCTCCATCTAACTCATGTTGCATATTTTCTCCCACGTTGAATGCTGTTATAGTTGTGGTGTATAAACCAGTTGTGGATAAGGTGGCCAGCCATCCCCGTCTGCCTGGAGCTGGGAGGTTTCCTAGCATGCTGGACTTTCATTGCTAAAACTGGGAAGTCCCAGAAAAATCAGGACAAGTTGGTCATCCTAGTGGTAAATTAACTGTATTTTACACCCTACTGTCTCCTCATTGAAATCCTGAAACACATCCCCAGTCCTCTTATTTCTACCAGTGATGACGGCAGTGCAATTTGAAATACATCATCTGGGCCACATCACCAGCTGGGCACTTGGTAGAAATGCAGAATCTCAGGCCCCTCTCAGGACTACTGATACAGATCTACATTTTAAGAAGACCTCCAGGTGAGTCATACACACTTTAAAGCTGTGCTGCGGTGATGCAGAGGACAGAAGATGGCTTCGCAGACAGGAGATCTGGGCTCTGGTCCTGGCTCTTCCACTAGCTAGCTGTGCAACTTCAGACAAATTGCTTAACCTCTCTGGGCCCCATGTCTTCACCCATAGAATATGGGAGTTGGATTCTTACAGCTAGTGATAAATGGACACATACGTATTTGTTAAATGAGTAGCAGCATCTGGGTTTGGACAACTCACAGCTGCCTGACTCCAAAGTCAGACAACTCTGCTTTGGTCATTTACTAACTTGATAACTTTGATCACATTACTCAAGCTCTGCCTTTTTTCTCATATGAGTTTGTTGTGGAGAATAAGTGAGATAAAATAGCATTTATAAAGTGTCTGGTTCAGGGTAGAAACTAATTAAGTGGCAGTTACCCTTTTTTGTATTGTTAGAACCTAAGTTTCTCATGAGAGCATGCTGTGAGAATACACCCTTATTAACAGATGTGGGTTTGGGCATCTTTCTGTAATGGGAAGAATCCTGTGTCTGCTCTTGAAGCATGCAGAATCTTAGTGTTGGGTGAGAGAAGGTATTTAACTTCAAATTTCTTCTTCTTTAGATTTTCTACCTGGAGGTTTCCTAAAACTGCACTTTTCAGCTACCTAACATAGAGATCTTATGCCTTAGGATAGAGCCTTTAGTTATAAAGATAAATAACCAGGAAAAACATATGCAAACAGAATGCATCAATATTGTTTCCATGGGTAAGCAAACTAAACCTTGATCTTTGAGAAAGAGTAGTGATGAGTTCAGAGCTTGAGGTTTACTCTGGAAGCTGGATTTTACCAGTTTACAGAGACAAGTAACAGTCTCCAAGGTCTTTGTTAGGTATTTTTTGTTGTTCTTTGGTCCCAGCCCTCCATCAGATTTACATGTTGGAGATATAATTAGCTATAGACTGATTGCAAAGAATCAGCCATAATTTAAAAATATGAATTAACATAAAATGGCAAGCATTAAAAGTTAATGTTAACTTGATGCTCATTTATTTTTGCATCCAAATGAGGCTTATTAAGTTACTTAGTCCATTTAAACATCGGGGTTTTTCCTCATATGCTAAGTCGTAATAACAATTTCTTATATGCTAAACCCTATTAAGAATTTTGAAAAATGCAGCCTCAATCTTCTGTGATATTCAATTTTCGGTCTCCTCTGCGTCCTAGTTTAAAATGGCACCACCATACAGTTTGGAATATTAGAGTTCAAAATCTAAATGTGGACCTTTCTAAAGGGCTTTCTAAGGGAAATTATACTTTGACTGTCAATGCCCTGTGGTTTCCTTCACTGTCAGCACAATCAATAACTTTGGGCAGGTGGATGGAGTGCAGATGGGGATGGAATGTATGGAAATGTGGCAGGCCTGTGAGATGTGGGTTTAAATAAGAAAATCAAGCCAACTGGTTTAGAATTATGATGGTTGCCTTTCTAATGCATATTCAGAGAGGACTGAAAAAATGTATGAAATTTAATTGTACCATAAAGCTGTCACAAGAAAATATACTGAATATCAAGTAGGGTAACACTTCTTCTGGAGAGTTAATCTATGAAAGTTAAAAAAAAAATTAAAAGAATGTTATAGTTGAGTGTGTAACAGGAAGAAATAGGTGGTGTTAGGGAACAGTTTTTGAAATGGGAAAAGAATTGCACAAATCTGAATTTAATGGGTGAAACATACTTGATAGCTCATTGGCATTAGCGATTTCCTTATGAATATGTAGAACAAATGTGGGAAAAGGAGTTTAAAAAGCAAGACTATTTTAACATTTCCTAAGCCAAATTAAAAAAAAAATGCATAAAAAATACTTAGATCATCATTAATGTTGTGATGCTATATTCATTAACATAACAGTTTGGCATTGTTTATGAATTCCAGAAATAGATGTTGGATTGTGTTTGTAAACTGGTCTGTTCCTCTGGGCATATTTGATTGTATTAAATTCAGAGGTTTCACTTTTACTTGATTAAATAATGACTAAGGCTTTGATTGGGCCACATCAGTAGGACATTGAAAACTACAAGGCAGAAGAGTTAGTTGGAGTTAGTGTAGAAAACTACACGGCAGAGGAGTTAGTTGGAGTTTTGATATTAGAGCCCCAGGAAATAAACACAGAGAAGCAGATACGTGAGGAAGGAGAGAAGGCTCCATTAGAGACGGCAGAGGCCGTGGGAAAAGAGATGAGATGTTCACCTGATAGTCAACAGCTGGCCTTGTGGAGAGAGCAGAGCAGCTAAGCCAGGAGAAAAATGGGACAGAGGAGAGAGACAAGACTTATCCCAGCCTACAGCTGAGACCAGAAGAAGCTGAAACCACAGAGCCTTAAGAGGAAGCCTGAACCCTTGTAGACATCGGCAGCCATCTTGCTCCAACACGTGGCAACAGACTTTGGTGAGGGAAGTAACTTATGCTTATGGCTTGGTAACTGTAAGCTTCTACCCTAAATAAATACCCTTTAAAAAAGCCAACAGATTTCTGGTATTTTGCATCAGCACCCCTTTGGCTGGCTAATACAATTAGCATTAGTGAGTGGAGTTTTGCTTCTTTGTATTGAAACCCCTGTATTTCTATAAGCTAGACTGAAACTACTTGGATACTTTGTCTAGTAGAGGTTGCATCTCAAAATTTAATATGCATGTGAATCACCTGGGGATCTTCTTAAAGTCCAGATTTTGATTCAGAAGGTTTGGGTGCAGAGCCTGAGATTCTGTATGTCTAACATGCTCCGAGATGATATCAGTGCTGCTGGTGTCAAGCTGACACCTGGATGGGGTTGGGGCTTATGATGGTTTGAAGCTGTAGGGACCCCAGAAAAGTATGTTCTTAAAATTAGTATATTCCAGTGAGTGTGGACCCATTGTAGGGCCCCACTTCATTCAGGGTGGGTCTTAATCCTTTTATAGGAATCCTTTATAAAAGACTGAAATTCAGACAAAGAGAGAGAAAGCCACAGAAGCAAGAAGCTGAAAGCAGTGGACCATGGAAGAGAAGGGAGAGACCAGCAGACACCTCCATGTGCCTTTCCATGTGAAAGAGGAGTCCAGGATCACTGGCAGCCTGTCTTCAGGAAGAAAGCATAGTCCTGATGATGCCTACATTTGGACATTTTCACAGTTTCAAAACTGTAAGCTTGTAAAGCTAATAAATTCCCTTAATTAAAGGCAACACATTTTATGATATCTGCTTTTGGCAGCAAAGCAAATGAGAGTGGAACTCCTAGGTGGAGGGGCTGCAGCTGAATGAAGGGCAGGGAGACCAGAGCGTGGACTGGTTGATTTCAGTGAGCTAACCAGTCTGCTGAACCCTGCTGGGAGCAAATGAATTTACCAGCATATTTATGCTCAGAGGGTCCACAATAGATCTTTTCCATAGAATGTGTAAAACTTCAGAACATGTGCACTGCCAATTAGGCTTTATTTTATTAAATTACTTTTACCATCAATATCAGGAGTTGGTAAAGGATGGCCTGGGAGCCAAATTCAACCTGCCGCCTATTTATATACGGCCCATGAGCTTAGAACGGTTTTACATTTTTCAAAGGTTGAAAAAAAATCAAATGAAGAATAATATTTGTGACACATGACTATTACAGTATATGAAATTCAAATTTCAGTGTCCATAAATAAAGTTTTATTGGAACACAGCCAGGCTTCTCTGTTTACATATTGTCTATGTCTGCTTTCCGCTACAACAGCAGTTAAGTGGTTGCAGCAGAAACCGTGTGGCTGTCAAAGCCAAAAGCATTTACTGTCCTGCCCTTTCCTGAAAAAGTTGGCCAGACCTGATCCATATGATCGCTTCAGTGTGCAAGTACAGGGTGACGATATCAGGATAACCTATAAAGTCCCTGTGAAGAGAAAGGCATGCGATATGAGGCATACAAACCAGCAGGCAAACATTATCAGGAAAAATCAGCTCACAGAGGTCTTATAAAACACAGCTTTTAAAGAAGTTCCGATATTCTAGTCAAAACAAAGAACTAAAAATCCGACCTCTGCTCCTAACCAAGCATTAGAACTTGTTTTTTTTTTTTTTTTAAGCCACTCTTGGCCATCTCTTTTGAGCCTGCTCACCTTTCCGTGGCTGTAAAGATGCATGTGAAAATGTCAAGTGCTTTTTAAGAATGGATTTTACACTTGCCATTTTCAAGTGCAGTGGATTTACACTTCAAAAAGTCAGACACGACTTCATAATTGAATCTCACCTGATCTTTCAAAGTGCTAGGCACTGGAACTTGGAGTCAAGGACAAGTTCAGGGGGAGGTTGAGTTTTTAGAGGTTGAATCCATCCTGAATTCAAGTCCTCAGAGATTAACAAATGGCTTACATAGGTGAAATGCAGTCAAGGAAGAAGTGCTTTTCAGTTTCAGTTCTTGTTGTTGATAGAGGTTCATAATGTTAAAATTCCTGGGTTATTTTTTAATATTAAAAAAAATTGGCAAGCTGAATGTTCTAGGGTCTTTGGGAGTATTATGATGCACCCACATTGGCTGGCAGAGCCTCTATGGCAATCTCTAAGGAAAAACAGAGTGAGCATTAGGGATTCTTTACATTTTCATTCTAGAGGTTGCCGTTATGAAAAGCCCACGGCTGTTCCCGAGGTAGGTTCAGGAGAAGTTGTTTGATACTCAGGGTCTCCACCACACACACACTCATACGCATATGTCTAAACTTTCTTTTCAGACATAGTTTTTGTGACTCTTCTAAAAACAGAATATATCTAAACCCCAATGTCCCAGGAAACAAAATCTTTTATGGAATAAATCAGAAAACTAAATGAAGCACTTTTTTTCTCTGACCCACTAAAGAGCCACTGGCCAAATATTTTACTCTTTGCATCAAGGAAATGTACTGATTTGAGTCTTTGAGTCCTTACTTGCTTCTTATATATTAGAGGAGAAAAAGATTGTACTTAACTTTTCTAAGGTAAGTATGAAAATATATGTAAATGTGCCCTAAAGGCACATATTTCTTTAGGACAGTTACACATCTTTGTAAAATCTGAACCTTCTGTGCAGTTATTATTTCTGTTTTTTTTATTTATTTATTTTTTTATTTTATTTTTTTTAATTTGTAAAATGATATATAAATACATATGCATATATGTGCATCTGTCTACACAAATGTCATCTGTTATATATATATATACACATTTTTTTAGTGGATATTATTTCTGTTAAACCTGATGAATGATGGTTGAGGTCCAGAAGTAGCAGAGGGAGAAAAACGCTCAGAGCACGCAGCCTTACTCAGGTGGGAGAGTGGATGCTCCACCCAGTGGGAACATGTTGTCTTCTCTTGTTCCTCCTCCTAATGCTACCCTTTCAAAATAAAAATAACCCCCTCTTTTTTGGAGCCAGTAATCTCAAAAGATCGCCAATCATAGGGCTTTTTGCCCTCCTTTACCTCCTTGTTCACTTTGCCTCACATTTGAGAACACAGAGTGAATGGAGAAGAATTAGCGTTCTTCTGTCCCTCACTAAGCCTCTCTTCCATATACCAAAGACAAAGCCTTTCTGTTTGTTTGTTTCTTTCTTTAGATAATAGTAGGACTTTTTATTCCAGGTAGACAGTTACAAAGACAAAAATGGATCACTGTCAAAATGTGGAGATGATCCCGTTCTAATTGCCATTTCTCTATTTGGATTACATGTTCATCAAAAAACAAAACAAAATAAAAGAAAAACCCACAAAACAAAAGAAGAACCCAAAAATCTTGAAGACATTACGTTGGGTGAAAGAAGCCAGACACTGAAGGATAAATATTGTATGAACTTATTAGATCTAGCAAATGCATGGAGTCAGAAACTAGAATACAAGTTACCAGGGCTGGAGTGAGGGTAGGAAATGGGACCTTGATGCTTAATTGGTCTAGAATTTCTGTTTGGGGTGATGAAAAGAATTTTGGTCATGCATGGTGGTGATGGTGGCACAATATTGTGAATGTAATTAACATCACTGATTTATATGCTTGAATGTGGTTAACAAGGTAAATTTTAGGTTGCATTTATGTTACCAGGATAAAACTTTAAAACAAAAACCATACAACACAAACAGTGAACTCGAATGTAAACTATGAATTACAGTTAATGGTATAGTTGTAATAATATTGTTTTATCAATTGTAACAAAAGTATCACACTAATGCAAAGTGTTAATAGGGAAAACTGCATCTGAACTCTCTGCATGATTTTTCTGCAAACCTACAACTTCTGTAATTAAAAAAAACAACTTAAGTTTTTATCCTTTTCATTACATACAGCTTTTTGAAGACTAACTTTATCATTTTTGAAGTGATAATACTTGCTTATTGTAAAAACTTCAAACAGTGGAGGAAAGTAAAAAAAAAAAATAAACGAAAACTCATTAGACTTTTCACTACCCAAAGATAGCCAATGTTGATAATTTTATTTCTTTCTTATGAATTACAAAAAACCGTAATTATTCTTTTTACTTGTGTTCTTGTCTGTCTTCTCCACTAGACCGTGAGGTCCATGAAGGCAAAACCCAAATCTCTGTGGTTTAGCACTGAATCACCTGCCAATCCATCTAATCATATCTTTGTACATATATACACAGAGATGAACAGATAGCTGTAGAATGGAGGATCCAAGGGGAACAGAGCCTTCAGTATATTTTGTTTCACTTGTATTTTCCAGTTGTCTAAAACAAGGGTGGGCAACTAACAGCCATGAGCCAGATCTGTCCAGCCACCTCTTTTCTGTAAATGAAGTTTGCTGGGACAATCATACCCTTATGTTTATGTATCCCCTGTGGATGCTTTCAGTTGACAAAGGCAGAGTGGAGTAGTTGTGGCATAGATTGTATGGCCTGAAAAACCTAAAATACTTTCTAGATGGACTTTTATAGAAAGGGTTTGCCCAGCCCTGTTACTGGAACAATGTTGGTTACCAAGTGTTCAATAAATATTTGTTGATGAATGAATTCTATATGAAATGTATATCCTGAACAAGATGTTTCTTATTTAACAAGAGTTTACATGTTCTGGTCAATCTATACGGATTTACATAATTATTTTGAATAGTTGAGTCATATTTTATTTGCATACCATAATACATTTGACTAGTTGCTGTTTATCGGTCATTTCGGATGGCTTTCTCTCTCTTTTTGCTGTTGTGAAAACATGCATCTTTTTCTATGTGTGCAATTATCTCAGGGTAAATTTACAGAAGTGAGATTTTTGGGTCAAAGGGCATTCACATTTTTACATTTTGGCAGATTGTCCTTCAGAAAGGACCAATTTACACTCTTAACAATACATTTCCCCATAACCATACTGACACTTGATATTAAGATCAGGATTTTTATCTAGGTAAGACACACACATGGAAAAAAAAAAAAAAGCCAGATGGCAATTAGACTTGCTCCAAGCTTCTTTTAGTAATAAAACTGACTTGTCCTGCTACAATGATGGGAGGTATAAATTGTTTTTACTTGCTAAATTAAAAGCATGGTGGTGCCCTTGATTACATTTACATTTACCGCTAATTCCCTGAGCTCCTGAACACAGGGGAAAAATCATTATGATAACGAAGGCAGCTATTTTTGAACAAATGTATGCATATACATTTTGGGAATGGAGACGTTATATTCTTCTTTAGAGAGTGAAAAATGCTTACATATAATTCATTTGTTCTAGGCAAAATTTAATCTCTACAATAAAATTAAAAAAAAAAAGCGCATTTCACCTTTAGAAAAGAATGAGGTGGCAATTCAATTTCTGGGCTTTTTGATGGCAGGCTAAAGGTGTGCTCTGACAGTGATATATTTGGAAATTACTCTGATTCTAGAGTTCACAAAGGCTGGAGCCAGGTTTCCTGCATTTCACCATGAAGAGTTTGCTCATTAGTCTTGTTTGGAGATGTATAAAATGCTCCAGGGAGGCGGAATGGGGCCTTTTTTGAAGAGCCAGCTGGAAACTTTAAATGGAGCTCCATCAGACATGCACTGGGAGCGCATGGAGGGTTAAGTTTCTAGACCTGAATGCTAAGCTTCTTACGTGTTAAATCTGTCAAGAAGATTACTGACCTTCCCTTTGATGCAATGCAAAAGTTAGCAGGTTGAGTAGTAAAATTTCAGCCCTCTTAGTCACAGATGAAACCAGTTATTCAGAAGGAAGAAAAGCTTGCCTGGGTGCTGAACTGAGGAAATGGATAACTTCATTGTGCAGCAAAGGTTGCTCATTCCCTCCTATTTAACGATGAGAGCTGCGGGTGCAAATAGCAAAATAGCATGTAATGGAATTTAGGTAACTGTGAAGCAGTTGGGGACTGAGAAGAAGGCCAAAGGAATTGAAGCATAATGCGTCACTCCAGGGCCTCTGTACACGGCTTTGGGCACCCATCTATTCTATCCTCCACTGGATCAACTCAGCACAAAATGCAATGGAAGGTTAGAAATTGGCTGGCGAATAAGGTGATGAGGAAATACATACAAGGCTCTTCAGGGCAAGAAATTATCTGGACCATTGCCACAGCTCAAAAGTCCCTGACAGAAGCCAGTTCTCCTCTGCTTTTGGGAGGTGATGACTGAAATACTTTGTAAAAGAGTTGATACCTCCCTAGAAAAGGACAAATAGCACACAGAGAAGACGATTTTCCTTGTGCTTGTACTTTCCAACTTTTTTTTCTTAGTCACACTATGTAGATATTTCAATCATCTCAGCTCTTAAGGGTGGAGGAAATAATGGTTTTTTAAAAAAGAAAACTGATTATACTTCTATCAATACTGGAACCCAAGAGACGATTGCCACTATCTCTGAAAAGAGTGCTTTGCAGATCTGGTATCAGAGAATGTTTTCATTTCACTTTTACTTGTGGCTATTTATACAGTAGAACATGAAAAAGAATGTTAGAAATTATCCAGAAAGTTTATCAATGTAAATAAAAAAATATTCAGGGACATTTCTGGCGTGTGCAGTTGTATACGAATCTGAATTAGCTGGATAATTGCCATCTTTGTTTCCAACTTCCTTCTGGTTTTTTTTACAAATTACAATTGACAACTAGAACTTTACCAGAAAAGAAAATCCATAAGATTGCTGATTAGATCACTTAGGAATAGGGAGTATTTATTTGTTAAATGACTTCGAAAGGTTATTTTCTGAGAGACAGCTGCTAACCTAGAACTTTTAAGTCAGGATTATTGACATAACTCTTGGGTGCAGTCCATTAGAAGCAACTTAGCATTACAAACTAGTGGATTATTCTTTTAATGATACAATAGATGGTGGATATAGGGGAATATCTCATTTTAATGAGATGCAGGTCCTGGGCAATCATTCAGTTACTCTGTTGTTAACTCCTTAAATAGTTTATCCTGGAGGGTATACCTGAAAGTGGCAAAGAGTAAAGTTAATTATTCTATAGGTGTTTTATTGTGATTGATTTTTTTGTAACTTCTGCTTTTTTCAGTATGACCTAATTCTTCAAGCAGAATGTTTTTACTTCAATGCATGCATTTATGTAATAGATCAGATAAAACTTTCAAAGGAGAATTTTGTTCCTGCCCCAAAGTACTCCTTTAGCTCACCGTCAAGCAGAGGTGAAATCACCTTTCTGTTCTTGTCAGGCTTTCAATTTATGTTAACCCTATCCCTAGCTCAACTATCTATTCAAGTTTAAGGATCTGTACTCAATCGAGAGCATAAATAGTTGTACTTTGATTATTTTTTTGAAGAGAGCAATGTTAAACTCATTACTGCATGCATTATCTCAAAAGCTCAGCTGCTGGGCCCTGAGCCTCAGTGGAGTTGCTACACCTACTCTCCAGTTCACTGGACTCATCCAGGACAACTAACAAGGAGGTGAGGATGGACAACCACCACACCAAGGAACCGAGAGTATCTACAACTGCAAGCAAGAGAGTCCCATCCATCAGCCATATGGGATCAAAGCCCCCTCTCAATTAAAGCGGGATTGGGCATCACCATCCCAGAATCCTCAGGACTGGAGAGTAAAATATGGACTAGAGTAGACTTACTGGTATTCTACCATAGACTTATTGTGATTCTAGCAATGGAAGAAATTATATCATTAATGTGGAGACAGTGGCCACTGGAGGTGCTGTAGCCAGGGAGAGGGAAAAAGAGGTGCAATATAGGGGCATTTTCAGGACTTGGAATTGACACGAGTGGCACTGCAGTGACAGATACAGGCCATTATACATCTTGCCATAACCTACAGAACTGAGTGGGAGAGAGTGCAAACTACAATGTAAACTGTAGTCCATGTTTAGTGGGAATGCTCCAAAAAGTGTTCATCAATTGCAATGAATGTACCACACTAATGAAAGAAGTTGTTAATGTGGGGAAAAGTGGGAAGTGTAGGGAGTGGGGCATATGGGAATCCCTTATATTTTCTTATGTAACATTTTCTGTAATCTAAGTATCTTTTAAAAATAAATTAAAAAAACAAAACAAAACAAAAAAAAACAGCTGAGATCAACAATATTCATAAGGATCATGAGAAGGCTACGCAGTTTAAGCATTCCTCTAGGTAACCTGAAATATCACTAGATTAAACTGGACCAGCGGAAACCTGTGTACCTGGACTGATTCATATTGGTCACGCAGAATTACTTTTTACTGACTTGATCTTGGTGTGATACCATCACCAGGGTGACCAACCATCCCAGTTTGTCTGGACCATCCTAATTTTGGAACTGAAAGTTCATTATCCCAGGAAACCCCCTGGTCCTGGGCAGACCTGGACAGTTTATCACCCTACCAATAAATCAGAACGTAAGGCTGTAAAGGTACTTATAAACTCTCTTTGGCTTTGCTTTCACCTGAGCAATTGTGTTTGAACAAAAATCTTAAGATGACTGTAAATTGTACAACTAATGAGCTTACTTTTTTTTGCATTGGCCCAGCTAAGGATTCATTTTTGTATTAGCTGCATGCCTGGCTCCATTTTATGTCCTCTCCCTTGTTTTTCTTTATGCTTTCTTTCTTTATTCTGTCTCTGCTACCTTAACATACTAACTTGTTGTGTTTTGCACATTCATGAAAACTGCCTTTAATCTTTTTCATTAAAGAAGACTTAGAAAGGTTGCAGGTTAGGTTTCCCAAGAAGCAGACCTTGACCAGGAAATTTGTAAGCAGGGCGTTTATTAGGGATGGCTCAGGATCCACACCACGGGGAGAAGGGAAGGAAGCAGGATGGAACAGAAGGAGAGGCTGGGCCATGGTACAGTTGTGACAAAGCCTCGGCCAACCCCAGAGGAGCTCTGGATCTGCGATGGCCCTTCTGGTTGCTTGATTTTGGAGAAGGAGTCTGCCTCTTACACCTCCACTCCCCACTGATGGGTCATGGAAAGTGGGCTGCCACTGCAGTTGGAGGGCAAGTCTCAGAACGGGTGACAGTGAGGGCTGCTGCCCAGCAGCAATCCCAGGTGCTCCAAGAATTAAGTCTCCTAGCTATATCCTCTATAGCTACCATCTCCAGCTCTCCACAATGATTTGCTCAACTGAATGGCTGTGTGGTGTCGTGAAAGGAGCAGAGGTATGCTGGGGTCCCCAAGACCATCCTCAGGTTCTATGATTTACTAGAAGAGCTCACAGATGTCAGAAAAGCTGTTATGCCCAGGGTTATGGTCTATTATGGTGAAAGGATACAGATTAAAATCAGCAAAGGAAAAAGGTGCATAAGGTAGAGCACAGGAGAAACCAAATGTGAGCTTCCAGGTGTCCCTTGTCCCTTCTCAAGGGAGTAACCTCCCAGGAGGCAGTCAAGGGTGAGTCCTTCTTTGGAATGAACAGGGTTTGAGCACCCAGCACTTGCTATGTGAACACTTTACTGCACAAGAGGAGTTACAAAAACACAGATCTGAGTTTGAATTCTGGCTTAGCAATTTAATAGCAGTGTAAGCTTGAGCAATTTATTTTAGTCTCAGTTCTTTACCTGTAACATGAGGGTACTAATACTTGCATTGCAGAATTTTTGTGAAGATTAATCAGATCATAGACCATTCCATGTAGTAGATACTTAATAAATGGTAACCACTATCATTTTTCTCTTTCTTTCCACATGGGCTTAATGAATCGATTTCTGACTAATGGATCATTTCACTAAATGATCTGACTTTTCATGAAG
>JAQZBX010029179.1:0-27428 GCA_029593785.1 Cabassous unicinctus
CACACACACACATACGCACACACCCTGACCGTTTAATTGAAAGGTGAATGACTGTCCTGTTGGGTACAGAAAAATCCGTCATAGGACCCATGTGGCAGTGTCGAGAGCTACTCGCCCACCTCTTCAGTCTCCCAGCGTCTGGGCGCTGATCTGTCTTGCCCAGCAGACTGTGAGGCCCCCAAGAGCAGGGCTCGCAGCTGTCTCATTCTCCCCCGTGTCCCCAAAGCACGCTTGGCATACAGCTAGTGCTCCAGAAACGCTTGTTTAACAAATAAACCCTCAGGCTAGTCCAGAGATGCAGAGCCGGCCTGAGAAGGGGACAGTGACCATTCAGGGCACTGCCAGGCTGTCCCCTAGGGGGTGGCAGAGTCCTTGCTCTACACACCCTGGGTTCTCTTACACGGACCCCCTTTTTTTATTAGAGAAGTTGCGGGTTTACAGAACAATCATGCATAACATACAGGGTTCCCATATTCCACCCTCTTTTTCAACACCTTGCGTAGGTGCGGTACATTTGTTACAATTGATGAAAGCACATTTTTCTAATTACGCTGTTAACTATAGTCCATGGTTTAACTTAGGGTTCACTGTACTGTACAGTTCCATGGATTTTTTTTTTTTTTTTAGTAACCTAAAACGTCCCCCTTTAACCACTATTCAAATATACAATTCAGTGCCGTTAATTACATTCACAATGTTGTGCTACCACTACTGCCATCCATTACCAAAACTTTTGCCTTTTTAAAAAACAAGGACACAGTCTCTGGCTGTGAGAGACGAAAGGAAAAGTGAGGAGCAGGGCTGCCCGCGTCCTCCCAAGCAAGGCCTCCCTTTCGTCAAGCCCCTGCCCACCCGGCAGCAGAGCACCTTTCCCTCCCACCAGCGCACCTGGCCAGCCTCCTTTCCCACGGAGACCTTGGAAGGCCAGGGGGGCCCTCCTCCAGCCGCAGTGATCAGCCAGGTGACCCCTACCCCTGAGTCTATCTGGGATCCGATGCACCTGTTGTTGAGGAGAGCCAGACAGCCAGGCATAGGCACCCTTGCCTCTCCCAGTCTCCAGGGACGGTACAGATACGGGCTCAGGGGAGCCGCCTGGCCATTTTGGATTTCCCATGTCTCTGCTCCTGCCCTTCCTCTCTCACTGCCTGATATCTCCAGAAGGTTACGCAGGGGCTAGAAGGAGGAGGAGGGCTCAGAGCAGGTGAAGGTTTGGTGAAAAGAAAGGACACAGAAATCACAGCCCACTACGAGGTCAGAGCTAGCCTAAGGTCTCCGTGCACGGAGGCAGCTCTTACTCCTCACCAAGGGTCACCCTGACTGGCAGGGATCAAAGGAGGGACTGACCAGGAAAACGCTTCGAGAAATATAAAGCTTTATCTAAAAACGACGACGGAGCTGAAACCCAGTAGCAGCCGTGACAAGCTCCCTGCAGCAGCATCTCCTCGCTCCCACTACTCAGGCCTCTCCCCCTTGGCAAAGTACAGAGCCCCCCTCCAGAAGTGCCTTCCTGACCAGAACTGGGGTTGGGGGACCCCCTGCATCCAGGAAGAGGAGCAGAAGGAGCTGAATGTAATCATATCTCCTTCTGAAGCAAGGCAGAAGCTAACGAAGGGGGAGAAAATCCCAAATCCTTCCCTCTCCAGTACCACTCCTACCCCCATGCTAATAAGATAGGGAAAAAAAAAAGAACTACTGAATAAACACCTATGTTTGCCAGCATCTAATGTTGAGTGGCATGTCCTTTTTTTCTTTTTTTTAATTCCTTGAGATTTTAAAATAAACATCTTGAATGTTCTGCAGAGATATGCAAGCCTGCTTACATAAGGAAGTACAGAGCGCACCAAAACAGCAGACCCAAAAAAAGCATACGCTGTCAGAACAATGAGTACAGACACAGAGCATTTTACAACGGGTCATGGTGTACAGTTTTATTTACAGTACCTCTTATCAGACGGAGAGCAGTACTCAGGCTGCCAATTCCAAAGGCCAGCACTGTGTGTTCTTTCACTCAAGGAGATGTGTACTCCCCGAGAGGAGCTTCAAGGAGTGCTCTCTCTCTAGTTCTCTCTCTCTCTCTCTCTTTCCTTTATCAACAAAACAAAAACTGATACAGAACCAGAATTTCTGTAAGGTACACAGATTCAGGAAGTGGAAAAAAGGAAAGCAGGTGAGCAGACGCGGAGCGATTGGTAAACAACCAGCCCTATCGATCGGCTCAGGCCTTGACAGGGTTCAAGGGTAGCTTTACAGGACAAGCCAATGGGAGAAAGGCCCCGCAGCCTGGCTTCCCTGCAGGACGGGAGGGTGAATGAACTACTGATGCAGGGCCCCAGATCATCCCAAGGCTGGGAAACAGAGATATGGCAGTTTCCAGGGGTTGAGCAGGTTTTCTATCATATCTTTGGAAGTCACATTCCAACCAATGATCTAGTGAACGGCTGGACACCTCACGTCTGGCTGAATGCCAGCTATGTAGAAGAGGAGACCTGGGCATGGGCCAAGAGGAAATGCTGGGGCATCTCTACGTCTGAAAGAACATTTCTTATCCTACCCAATCAAGGTCCTTCTAGCAAGAGGCTCCATGATAGCCTGGTGGCCTCGGCTCTGACTGGGATCCTGTAGTCCCATTCTCAATGCGCAGAAAAAAACAGAGGTCCACCCCAGAGAGGCTTGGCGAGCTCCTCTGTTCTGGCTCTTAGCACCACCGTGTAATCCAGTAGGCTTAGAAACCCACCCACGTACAAGCACACACGCACCACATAGGTGCACAGTGGAGGAGTTACGAACACACTCTCTGGAATCAAACAAACCTGGGTTCAAATCCCAACTCTACTAATTCTAGCTACCACCCTGGGCAAGTGAATCATCGTCTCTGGGCCTGTTTCTTCACTGGTAAAATTGGGCTCACAGGGTCTACTTCATGGGGTGGAGTGATGATTATTTAAATATCACAGGTCAAGCCCTTACCATCATACCTGGGGCACAGTAACTGCTCAACAAACGCCAGCTGTCATTAACACCGTTGTGACCGCAGTTTTCTCCTCCAGTGTCTATGTGTGAGACCCACACAAGAAGGCATGCAATAAACTTATCACAGCCATGACAAATATTCTTAACATCCCAGCCAAAATGCAAAGAGAAAAAGAAGGGAGGAAAGAAGTTCATTCTGGCCAAGTCTTTAGACAGGCTTTTTCTGGGGACTGGAAGACAAGGAAAGGGAGATGATGCCACTAATCACCGTGTACCCCCAAGAAACCCCTGGACAAACTGCAATATACAAGTAAAGACAGGGCCCTGGGAGATCAAGTGGCACTTCTCTGGTCGGTTCCCAACACTCGTGGCCAATTTTTAATAAAGGCAATATCATCTCGTACCACCTACCCAGAAGGTAACTGGGGAATACAGACCTGTTTAAGAGGGATTATTTCAAATAAAATGCAAGTAGGACGGTAAACTTGTTGCAGTTTAAAAAAAAAAAACACAAATACCCAAGAGTACCTGATTTCGGGGTTCTCCTTACCACTGCCTTCTAAGCCCTTTCTTGCCCTGCCAGCTTCCATGTCTGAGCAATTGAGTTATGGTGACAATCAGTGCAATGACACAAAGGCCCCCTACTAGAGGAATGGCAGCCCCGGCTAGGACTGACTCGACTTCTTTCTAGACACGCCGTGCCAATGCAGAGTGGTATGGTCCTGCCATCAACTTTCCAGGCTCATTCCCTCCTTAAAATGGGGCTAAGTACAATGTAGTTCTCATGAAGTACCTGGCACAGAGTAGGTGCTCAAGTCACAATAGTTACTACTATTATAGAATAGCTTCACTTCATCAAGTTGATGAGCTCCAGCAGGTCAGTCCCTGACCAGAGCCTCCAAGAACATCGGCCCTTAATTATTTCCAGCCCCAGAGCTCTGGGGGAGCACCCCACAGCAACAAATAAATGTCCTGGACGGTGAGCCACTCCATTCCCTGGGGCTCTAACGGGCGTGACATTCCACCGTTTTGATGAGAGAAAGGGCCATCGTGGGATGAGGCAGGGTGGCCCAATGGCTCAAGGAAGGGTCTGCTGGCCCAGAATACCCACGCTTTCCCCAGGCACCAGAGAAGACATGGGCTTAGGTCCCTAGTGTCCCTACTAGGCTGTGTGACCCTGGATGCGGCACTTCACCTCCACTTGCAATGACCAGTTTTAAACTAGGACGTCTCTAAGGGAGGAAAAAAACAGATAAATGGGTATCGTATGAGAAGAGGAAGCTGGAAGCACATGGCAAGGAAAACCAAATGTGGTTTTAAAAGGGAGCTAAAATGCTCACGCCCCCTGACGACAGGCAAGTGCCAGCTGGGGCCAAGTGAGGGCTTGGGTTCCCCGGTCCAGCTAGGGGATCCCTCCTAACAGGGAACACCTGCTTTATCAGGGGGGCAAAGTAGGAGAGAACAGACCTTGGGAGATTCATTAGCCAGAGTAAGACGGAGCCAACGAGGCCGGGGCAGAGCTGACCCCCGAGTTCCTGGGAAGCCCCAGACTTTCAGGAGCTCTAGCTTGATTTGCTTAAGAGAGCAGCATTGCAATCTTAGCATCTGAGAGTCTACTAAAAAGGCCAGACAAACCAAAGCAGGGGGTGCCACCAGGATCTCACGGGCCATCTCCTCAGCCCCTGGGCACCAACAATCGCCTACCCCCATGATCCCTACTCTCAGCTGAGGGGTTCAGTATGAAAAGAAGGGTTTCTGCCACCCCCTGGGCAGCCTCAAAGCTCTGTTTTATCCCCTGAACCTTTGGCCGCCTCCTCTCACCCTCAATCACCTGCTCCTCTCTTCAGAGTTTTCTGTCACGGGCCCTCACACTGAATCTGCTGTGGGGGATTCTCCCCTGCACACTCCTCTCCCCAGGGTAGGAGACACCAGTGCTGCCCAGCAATGGAGAAAAGCAAAACTGGGGCCGCTCTGGGGTGATGGCCAAGCCTGGATCAAAGCCTGCCGGTCACCACACCAGTCCCCCAACATCCCCTGACACTGTCTCCAATTAAATATTCACCAGAGCTATTTTCAGAGGGAAGGGAAAGCAGGCTTCCTCAGCCCTGGTGGCATTCTGGCCCCGCCTCTCTTCCTCCAGACTGCATCCTAGCCTGTCGTTTCCTCACTGCGAAGAGGCCACTGAGTCCTCTCACAATGTTGGGATCTCTTGGGGATCTCTACAGGGGTAATTCCCTCATCCCCCCTCTATTCCCAGAATCCCCGTTCTCTCCCGCACTCTTCGCATCTCATCCTCTCCAATCCCACCTCCAACTGTCTTTGTGTGTCTCTTTCATTAGTTCTTACGTTAAAATACCCTCACGTTTTAACAAATGACGAGAAACAAGGCATTTCAGAGGGTTCCAAATGCTGGCACAAGTGCGATAACCATTGCTGTCACCAAGAAAGCAGCTGGCAGGGTTCTGTATAGAAATACCTGCTGACTATTCCCTTGGCTGTGAGCTATTTGAGTTCTGCAGACTGGAGCTTCTCTTCTCCTAGGAGCTCCTCCAGGAAGAGGGTGTCACAACCCTCCTCGACATCCAGGCCAGGCTGTCGGGAAGGGGCAGGGCTCAATGTGTATGGAGCCTCCCTGTCCAAGCCGCTCCCTTGCTATGCTCACATCACAGGTGGTTTGATGGGAAGAACGTGGCTTTGATGTCAACACATTTGAGATTTCAACTCAGCTGCCCACTAGCTACGTCATGAGCATCAGCAGTTTAACCTCTCGGAGCCTGATACAGCCCTTCTATCCTACCAGCAGGAATTCAAAGTTGCACAACTCCAGGGGGCACCACCCACTCAGAAATGGGGCCATAGTTTGTGGGGAGGTTTAAATGAGCTGATGCATGGGTGCTCTGCAGGGCTGAGTCCCTTCCCGAGATCTTAAGGGTCCAGCAAGGGCAGCCCTGCAATGAGGAGCTGCAGCGCTACTGCTGACAATAATGATGGTGGCAAGAATATTAATAACTAACATTTCTTGAGCATTTATTATGAAGCAAGCACTCTACTCACTGCTTTTCATGCAATATACCATTTCATTCTCACAACAGTGCTAAGATTAGTCCCATTTTACAGATGTGAAAAGTGAGGTTCAAAAAGCTTCGTTAACTTGCCTAGGAGCTAGTAAGCGTCAAGAGCCGAGATGGAAGCCTTATCCAGAGAACGAGAAACAAAACTTAATCAGGGTGACAGCATGGGAAGCCCACCTAACCAAAAGGGTCTTTGATTATATGGAAAGTTAAAGAGTGAGAAGCTGCCTGAAAGAGGAGTAGGAAGCGTTCTCCCCAAGGCAGGGCTCAAGAGGCCTTTGCTCTTCTCCACACTGGTCAACATCTGGAGCTGGGAGGTCTTTCCCCAGGCTCAGCCCACCCACCTCAGGCCCCAGGAAGAGCAGCCCTGAGCCCCTGGGCTAGACCTGGCTCTGCTGTGTGTCAGTGTATTCTAGCAGCCCACTTTTCTTGGCCTCAGGTTCTCCATCTATAAAACAGACAGCCCTATCTCAGCTCCTCCTGGCCACCTAAACCTGTGCTGAGAATGAATTCAAAGGCCTGAAAACATGGAGAGCTTTAGAGAGGAAAAGATGTAGTCAATCCTCAAAGCTGACTTAAAACCCCAACTAAGCATGTGCCTCACTCACTGACTCCCTTCTCAGGCATTCTCCTTTTGACTTCTAAGCAAGGAAGATGTCCTATCATTTAAAAAAAAAAAAAACTGAATTCACTTAAAATAGGATGAGTGACACTAAACTACAAAGACTGAAATAGATAAGGTTTTCTTGCTTGACCTTCAGTGAACCAAAAAATCCCTTTCTGGCACCTTCCCTAAGCGTCCTAGCTAATCAAGGCTTTGCAGAGCAGATGCTCGCTCCTTGGCTCCGAGGGCTGTTCCCGCCCCAGCCCTCTCCACGTGTGCCTGTCCTTTACCCACTGCCCAAATGGAAGCCCTAGGATACCAGGCAAATTCAACTAGCTTGGAACTGAACGTCTACACTTTAGGCCCAGGCACCCATCCTAGATTTAGTGTTTCAGTTACTTTCAATTCATTAAAGCACAAGCGCGGCATCACAGGAACCCCTGGGGGTTTCTTCTAACCAAGGGGCGAGCAACCGATCCACTGCTTCCGCTGTTCCTCTTGATGACAGCTGGGAAAGAGGCCCTGTCACCTGACTCGCCAGTCACAACAGCCCCCCACCCCCACCGCAGCCCCGGGCCCACGGTACTGCCACTCTCCCTCTTCCTGGGGCCCCCGAGTGGCACCTCAAGGCTGCCAGTCTCTCCAGGCCTGCTGTGGCTTTCGGAAAACAGAGATTTCTATTTTTAGCCCTTCTCAGCCTAATAATACTCCCCAACACCCATTCAGCTTAATCACTTTATTGAGGACAAGAAGCAGGCTCTCCATCCCGGGTGCTTCTGATGTTAGGAAGTAGTAAAATGTTCAAACTGGTTAAAAATGACACTCATTGGCTTGCCTTTGGTGTTTCTGAAACCTTAATTGTGGCTCAGACTGTGGGTCTAAAGAGGCTTGCAGGTTTCAGAGTCTTGCTCTCTTACCCCCTGCACCATAATTGAGGTGTTACATTACAACTCCTGCACTGACATTTTCAGGCTCAAAATTCAGAAGCCTTAAGACGCCACACTTTTCAAAACAAATACTGCCAGTCACACTTAGTGCCCATTCTTAGTAGGAACCGTCTCCCCACAAAAAGAACAACTGGCCTTTTCTGGCTCATCGCATGCAAAAGGGACATCCAGGAGGGTAACTCTTTGCCATGGTAAGCGTGTAGCTTTACTGAAGTGCATCTGACAACTAAAATGACATTGAATTGCTGCTTAAGAACAGAAAGGTTTGTCTGGTGTGATTAGAAGACCTGAGAATTTGGTGTGCGTAGAAAACAGACTGCTGGCAGCTCTTCTGCGTGCACCTTCGAGGCCATGACTTCCAAAGCTTTAGGGCGAGCATTTGCAAGTGTGCAATTCGTGCTGCGTGAAGTGTGGGCCGGGAGAAATGGGCGTCGTGGAAAAGGAACGGACACAACGTGGGCTTCAGAGTCAGGTAGACCTGGGTTTACGGCCAACTCTACCTCTTACATGAGATGGGCCATCTCAGTCTCCTCATCTGTAAAATGGGCATAGTTACAGAAACAACCTCATAGGGTTCTTCGTGAGGATTAAATGAGGTAATGGAGCAAGGCACCTGGCCCAGTCCTGGGCACCTGATAAGCCCTCAGTTAACGTGAGCTGCTGTTTTAATTGTTCTTGGTCTTCTCCTTTCTACTGTGGGCTCCTTCTAGGACAAAGCATTTGTTTAGTCTCGTCTCTTCAGCCTTAAACAAGACAAACCAGGTTTAAAACACAGAACGAGGAATCTGAGTGCTGGAATGGCTGACGGTAGCCAGTTGTGCACAGTCCTGGACGCCTTGACGCTCTCCCACGGACTCAGTGTGGTCAGACTGAGCCTTTTCCAAAGCAGGAGCCGTCAGGGGTGACGCCTCAGGCCCCTTCTGGCTGAGCAAGCTGCGAGTGAGCCCGGGCCTGGCCACTCACCTGCATGGAGCTCTCCCACACTCCTGGCAGCCTCTCCTGCTTCCTCCGCTTGCCCCTGCCCTGCCTTCGGAGGCGAGGTGCTTAAAGCACCTTCATAAACTTCCTGCTCTTCAGAAGGTAGAGTTGAAATGCCTCATTAACTTTCCTAACTAATTTTACAATCTCAACAAACACCACATTCCCGCCTCTACTCAGCCAGTGCCTGACTGTGACAAACTTTTGTGACTGTGAGCTGGATTGTGAGATGTGCGGGCAGAGACTGAAAGTAGTTCTGAAAAGTAAAGTGGCTGCCGGAGAAGAGAAAGAACTCAAAGGACCAACAGCTCCCAGAGCAGAATTCTAGTCTGCGCAGGGCTGGGCGCCCCAGTGACAGCGAGTCCTCCTGTCCCCCTGGGGGACCAGGGGCTATATCGGGAAGCACAGTTACACGCTGTCCTCTCAGGGGTGTGATTCAACGCTGACGGGCGGTAGGCCAGAGGCAAGCCAGGGCCACCCAGAGGACACGCTCAGCTTGGCACGACCCCAAGGTCCCCTCCAAAGGGCACTGGAAGGTCCTTCTCCAGCCCACTGAGCCCAAGGCCAGGATCAGGCTCCCACCTCCTGGCAGATTCTGTCTGAGGGTAAGGTGCAGTGGGAAGGTGGCACATGTAAGAAACCTTCACCAGAAGGAATCGTCGAGCACATGGGTCGGAGAAGACCCCCAGGGCCTGTCCTGCTGCAGGCCCACACCTTGCCCAACCAGGACACACGGATCCCAGTGGAGACAGAGGGTAGGACTTGGACCCCACTCCAAGTGCACAGGCCAGCCAGGAAGACCCAGCCTGGGAGTCTCCTTGCTCCCCCGTCAGCTGTCCTCTGGTTTCCAAAGCCTGTGCCTGCCCATCTTCTTCCTGTATTCCAGAGTATCTGACTCCAGATCCCCAATCACAAGCAATGCAAAACTGACCCCACAGGGCCCCCCTGGAGACATGCAGGGTTGTTTCCATGCAGCCCCAAAGAAGGGTTCTGGAAATCTGGGCCAGCTCTGGGCCATGCCGGCAGTGATCTCTGAGGCATAGGAGCCTCCTCTCAAGAGCGGGTCTCCAGTCTTTGTCTGCTCCGGGCTCATGCTCATAAAGGCAACTGAGGAAGACTCCAGCAAATCCAAAGTTTCAGGGAGTTCTCTCCTTACCCGGAGTTACCTTGTTACTGAAAACGACTGTGGCCTTGCATAATTACTCCAGCAAAATGCAGCCGCCAGTGAGCTCCCCGTGCTCAATTAGCTTGTAATTGTCAGCAAGAGAGCTGCTGAGGTTTAATCCAACTACCCCAGAAGACTTCTTATCCCAACGACTAATGAAAAGTTTAGAACTTGCTTTTTTCTTTTCCTTTTTCTCTGGAAAGTGAAGCAATCCAATCCAATTGGGTCTGGCTGTGGGGAAGGAGGAGGGAGCAGGTTAACTACTGGGGAGCCCCAGAGAGAGCCTAGCTAAAGCAGCCCTTAACCCCCAGAAGCACCCACCCCTCTCCCCCACTGGCTGCCCACCAATGGGGAGGGATTCCTCAACCTTCACTTAAAACACACTGTAGTCAGAGGAGACGGGCTGGCATCCCAGGTGCCCTGCCTGAAACAGTCCTTCAAGGCTCCCCTCTCCTACCCCAGGGCAGCCAAGTCTTCTCTGTCCTCAACTTCCCCAAGGGGCAGCCTTCCAAGCTGAGCAAGACGAGAGCCCTGGGCACTCATCTTATATTTTGGGGTTCCTCAAGTCTTGTATGAGAAATTTGCAAAATTCTAGACTGTGCTCAATTCGAGACGTCACTTTAGCTTTTGTGTTTGTTTTGTGACTACCTCAAAACAGAGGGACCACCCTGAAGTGCCTGCTTTTAATCTTCAGTGCAGTGTTCCTCAGTCTGGAGTCCAAGGAGGACCACAGCATTCTCAGGGACCTGTTCAAGAAACTGGGCTCCAATCTTTTTCAAGACTGCTGTGGGAAGAGGAGGGGGAGGGACGAGCTGCTTGCCTGGCTCTAGCTCCTTTTTCCTTCTGTCCAGAAAAGTAGGTCCATTTCCTGCCAGAGTCCCACCTGGACATCCCAGCAGGAATGACCCCATCAAAATGCCACGCATCTGCTCAAAGCCTTTCCTCCTCACCCTGGTCCTTGAGAGTTTCTCCCTCCTCCAAACTTCCATAGCACTCGCTGTCCTTCCCCTTGTGGGCAAATCCTTTCTCTTGCCAGCTGCTCACGTCACAGCCCCAGTCTGACCACAAGTTCCTTGTGGGTAAAGACACTGGCTTCAGCTCCTGTCTGCTCTGCTGGCCTTTGCACACCATTCAGGTGCTAACTGCTAACTGATGAAGTAATTTATCAGGGCTTTCCACCCAAAGGAGTGTCATGTGTAGTGACCCAGAAGAGCCATCGAGGCTTCTCTGCTGCTCAACCTTCACCTTCTGGTTTCCACTTGGTTGATGTTCAGGTCCCCGGAGAAGGCTCCAGCACCCCTAGCGTAGGCCTGGGGAAGATGAGGTTGTTGGAGAACAGACACAACCAGCCTCATGCCAAGCAGTCCGGTTTCATGGGACATAATCAGAAAGGTCAGGGAGATCTCATGTTCCTGACGTGTCACTCCCCAAGACACTGGAGGTCTAAGGAGTGAGTAGCAACCCAAGGGGCGAGGCTCCTCCACTTCTGGGTGGGTGGGCGCAGCACAGCTCAGCGGCCCCTTTCACTCCTGACTCAGCATCACATGGTACCTCCCCGAGAAGCGTAACACGCCTCTGGGTCACCAGGCAGGAGGGACACAGGCAGCTCGCACTGCTCCTGCTCCCAGACCACCGCACCCCCAATCCTACAAGACGAAGTGAAAAGCAGGCATTTGGACACTTGAACAACAGCGGGCCAGGGCCAGGTACCAGTGTGGCGCACTAGAAAAGCCAGGGCGTGGGGGCCCGGAGACCTGGGCTTGAATCCTGCTCTGCCACTTGCTAGCGGTTAAGTATGAGCTTAGGCAAGTTATGTCAGCTCTTAAGCCTTGGGGTCTTCCTCGGAAAAACAGACACAGCATGTTTCCCTTCCAAGGTTATGTACGTGAGTTCACATAGGCAGAAACCAAGCACTGTGCCTGGAACACAGCAGGCGGCCATGAAATAGAAGCACCTTTCCCACCTTCCCTCATCCCGATCATCCTTCCTGAGCCATTCATTCATTCATTCAATAAATCCTGAGCTCAGCTGCGCGATGCACAGAGTAGGAGACAAAGAAGGGTCCTGCCTCCTTTCCCTGTCTTCTGGTCCAGTCTGCTGACTTGTAGGGCTAGAAAGAAGCACAGGAACCCTTCAAATCTATTCCCCGCCATGCACCCATCCGCACACCTGCTCATTCATTTATTTAAAAAAAAAAAAAACTACCAAGTTCTAACCACCACACAGGTAACGATGCTAGGCAGTATGGGAGACACAGAAGTAAATCACCCGGTCAAGAAGATCAGAGTCTAGTGGGCATGAAAGGACAAGCAAATAAATAGCTGGGACACAAAGACGATGGCAGCCACCATAACAGCCAAGAGTGGCGATCAGCTGGGGGCCGCCTCTCGTCCTGCCCAGACAGACGCATCCTATGGCTGAGTCTGCTGACTTTAAAAAGAGAAGAGAAAAAGGAACACTCGCTGGTCTGGCACTGTTCCCAGCCCGGGAAACAGGCAGGATCTATTTAAAACGACTAGAGGCAGGTTAGAGCCTTTCCTGGCAATTCCCAAAACTCGTGCTTCCTGGAGCTGAGTTGGTAACTGGACCAATACTGTCAAAATCCTACAGACTGAAAAAAAAAAAAAAAACATCATTTAGGTGCTGCGGGATGATAAAAGCATCTTGCCATTCAAAGGAAGGGTCCCCGCACAGAGGAAGGAGGGGCTGGTGGGGGAGAGGGGAGGGGACTGGGCAAAAGGGAAACGCCCCACAAATATGGATCAGGGCTAGGAAAATAACAAGCGGCAGAGGAAATTTATGCATTGTAGTTGCTTTACTACCTAATTAATTCAGTAATTTCAAAAACAATTTTATTTATGTTCCATTTACCACATCAAAAGTGCAAAAAAAAATCCCACTGATGCTAAAATAATACCTCAAGGCATCTATTTTTAATCAGTTTTTTAAAAAGGGAGGGAGCAAAAAATACAAAACAACCCAGCCCTGGTTTCTATACAATCTCTCTCGGGCAGACCACCAACCCTCGGAGAGAGCGAGAACACAGCCAAGCCCTCTCTGAGAGCCTTCCTGGCTGCTGAAAACCGAGCTTGTCAAAAAAAACAAATCCATAATGGCCCGAGGCTCCTCTCCAATCTATTTTCTGCTCAGCTGGTTTTAAATGAAGTTATTATGAGTCATTAAAACACCCGCAAGCCAGTGGAAGTCAGCCAATTACAATTTTAAATTTAGCCTGTTCTCTGCCCCATTCTCTTGTTTTCTTCCTTTGCCCACAGAATGCTGCTGCTGTTATTTTTTCCCTCCCTTCCCTTACCCAAAGTGGAAGAGACAGTTATGAAAATGCATAGTACTGCACGGAAGGCAGAATCATTCATATGAAACTCACATCATTAAATTAAAAAATGCAAACTTCGGTCCCCTCCAAAGTCAAGCCCGGTCCTGCCTCGGCCTCTGGATTCCTCAGAAACTCCAGGCTGAGCCCTAGAGGTCACGGGCCTCTTTTTTCAATGAAAGGGCTTTTCAGTGGAGTCCTGTTGAAAAACATTCACATACATCACACAAAGTAAACGGGCTAATGGATGAATCCAAGAGGGGAAAATACACCACCAACATCCGAGAATTAATAACAAACAATGAAGTTGAAATTCAAAGGTAAAGCGGCTCTGCAATCAAGCATGAATGTCAGTGTAAGTCACTAGATATGATGAGCTCATTTAGTTTTTAAATCTGCAAGGTAATGGTCTGTGTGGGGCCATTACAGCAAAGGAACAATTCTGAGTGTTTCATGTAAATGCTTCTTCTCAATCTCTTTTATTCTCACACACATGCACGCACATACTTGCACACACACAAATACACACATAGCACGCTCACATATGCCAGCACACACACACATAGTGGTCTGATTACGACCCTGCTCCTCATTTGGGGAACACAATGCAGCTTTTTTCCACACACCCCCAAGGAGGAAGTACCTTCCTCCTAAAGGAAATCTGACTTCCTCCACCAAACAAACCGACTAACAGAAGATTCTAGAAGCTCTGCAGAACAGACCCCAAGAGCCTTCCACACACTTTCCATCACCGCTAGGCTCCCTCACCTTCATGGTTCCTCTCCAGGACACTCATCACACACCACGAGAGGACTGGTCCTCTGTCCCAGCCAGGCTCACAAGGCCACTGTCTCAGGGAAGCAGGGCAACCAAAGCCACAGGGAAGGCAGTGGAGCACCTGGGGCAGGTGTAGATGTCACGGACCTTCACTGAGTGTCAGTGAAGGTCAACGTGGAAGCCAGGACACGACTGTGTTGATAGTGAATGCCTATCCACCTGGCAGCTCTGGGTGAGATGGGACTCCATGTCTATCCATACCAACAAGTCTCATTGGAAAGAGAGTACAAAATAGGAAGAAGCTTCCAGGCCCACTGTGACCAGCAGAGGTTTACCAAAGGTGGGGAGGATTTGTCCTGACCCCTGTGGCAGGCAAACCTGATGCCTGCGAATATGGCTGCCCCATACTCTGAAGGACCCTGGAGCTGGGCAGATGTCACCATTCTATTCCCAACCTCGAGTCTCCTCACTCAGCTGCTCAACTGTGGGGCCTCCAAACTGTCAACTCCTCCCAGTGGTCCAGAGGCCAATTCTCCCTGAATTTGATAAAGATGAATCTTCGGGGACCCCATCTGCACCAGCCCCTGGGAGGGACTCCAATGCTTTCTGCTCCTAATGTTGTGATCTTCTTCTTAGAGAGGGCACCCACCAAGCCTAGATCTCCCCTACTAGTACACACACCTTAATAACAGGACATTCACTTATGCATGCTGCCAGGCCATGGGTAGGTAAGAGCAGGCAAAACTACAAGATACTGGGTCTACTCTGCACTTAGATGTACATTACAGACCCATTTGAGCACAGTTTCAACAAGATGGGATTTTTAGTAGCAGAGTCCAGTAAGGACCTTGGAGAGTCTAGCCCTGCCCATCCATCTGCTCATTCTCAGGCCAACTTGAAAAAACATCCAGGGGCTCAGGAAAAGAAGCAGCCAAGCCAGAGAAGCCCTATTCTGGTCCCTGAGAGGCAAGGGACAAGAGCGCATGACGTTCCAGGTAGAACACTTTCTGGGGACTCTCTCAGGAGTCCTCACCAGGCCCTCTGGGCCAGAGCGACATTTGCTCCTCCCTTCCCAATCACCATCGCACCCTGCCAACTCTCAAGCTAAGAAACTTTGAGGGGAGAGAGACAGAGAGACCTACTAAGACAGACGGAGACAAAGACAGATGAACATATAAGAAGGAAGACAGAGAAGACATAGAAGCATCAAGCTAGAAGCCACAGACACAGGACAGGACAAAGAGATGAAGTGAGATGAAAAGAGACTGGAGAGAAATGGAGGGAGAAGAGAAGAGGACAGCTGAAAAATAAATATCTGCTCCCAGCAGGGACCTCAAAAGACAGTGCTGAGAATAACAGCCTGCAAGTGGTGTGATTCATGGCTAAGCTAGAATCTAATCTCTCGGGCATAACCCTGGGATACTGAGACCCAGTGCAGCCTGGTTAGAGGGCCAGGGAATAGGGGCTAAGGGGAGAAGAAGGCAGGTGAAGCCCCCGTATGAATCCTTGTGGCAGGGTGCATGCCTGGGAAGCAAAAGGAAGGTGAAAAGACCCTGGAAAAAAGCAAACGGAATTGACTTTGGGTCTATCCCATGCAAACATCCCTTCCCTACAACCCCATGACCCATTCAGGCCCAGAGAGACAAAAAAACAAGAAGCAAAGCAGCACAGAACATAGGGAGAATGGAAGGAGCAAGGTAGAAGAAAAGAGAGAATATGAGAATAAACAGACAAACAGACAAGGTATCCCAACATCCATCTCTCCAAGGGACCATTCGTTTCCTATAGCGACGTCATCACCTAGCTCTACAAAATCATGTGGGGGGATGAAAGGGATGTCGATGGGAGAAACCGCCCTATTTGGGGATAGAAAAATATTGAGAGAGAGAGAGAGAGAGAGAGAGAGAGAGAGAAGAAGAAGGTTATTACATAATTTCTACTTTCTTTCCTCCACCCTAAAAGTAACGTTCTATCTGACAGGCTCCTCTCTGAGGGGGGAAAAATGACAAATCCAATCCAAAATTCAACAGCCTGTGTTCTGTTCAGAGAGCACACAGTGTACTGTACAGCCCATAAAACTCCAAACAGCCTCCAGACACTGCTGCAATCGTCCTCCATCAAAACACTTTGTCTTGCATACAAAAATAAGATACAGCACTGAACGGAATACAAAATCAGCCCATTACAGTACAGGGAAACTGCTACTTAGCAACGAGGGGGCTCTAAAGCCTCGATGCTCTACAGGAAGCAAAATCTGTCGAGCCTGTTGGGCAAATGATAAACATTAGCAGTATTAAAAAACACAAAAGCCATGTAAATGGATAGACATAATGTGGAAACGAATTTATAGAATAAATTGGGACGGGGGACTTGAGGGGGTGGGGGTTGGGGGGGATAGGCTGGGATCCAGAGGGGTGGATGCAACGAGCTCCCCAAACCCCTGCCAAGGCACCATATGGAGATACAGACATGTGTATTTGGGGGAGAGGGATATGCGAAACCCCCTCTTCACACGGAGGTTGGAGGTGAAGGGGTGGGAGAGAAGTGGTAAAAACACTGTTTAATACAATGACCCGCAGTGAACTTTCTGAACTTCCCCTGTTCAGCTGGCCTGATGTGCTCTTCAGGGCTGGGGGTCCCACGCTCACACGTCTCACGGCAGAGGTGGACAGATGTGGAAGATTCATCAGCCATGGGGCCAGCGCCAGATCTAGTCCCATCACAGGACCTGACACTTGCTGTAAACAAAATCCCTGGCCTAAAAAAAAAAAAGTTAAAAAAAAAAGAAAATCAGATAACAAAACCCAAAACACCCCATCTGGGCTGGAAAAATCAGTGTATTTCATCAGGTAAAGGGGAAAAATACTCTGGCTGTGAATCAGCAGCAGGGGTTTCGGATCCCAGCCAAAACAGGAGCTAAAAAGCAAAACCATATTCTTCTGGTCTCAGTTTAGGCTCTTGAGGCAGAAAGCGTGAGGGAGGGAGGAAGAAGGGGGGAGTGGAACGGGGTGGGGGAAAGAAATGTATTTTTCATCAGCCAGTGTATAATTTATAAACAGCATTAAACAGTTTTTGTTTTCTTTTTCCTCTCTCCCGTGTATGGGCTTGGACAGCAGTCAAGCCTGCATTAATTTCTGCTTTGGGTACAGTGTGTTCTTGGAGGCGCATCTGCAAGCGATCATAAACTCTCTGGAATGCTGGCAGAACATCCAGACCTGCAGGCCAGTGACGACACCACTCTGGGAAAGAGTTTGGGAAGCAGGCCAAATTCAGAGGAGGGAGGGAGAGGGGGAGGGAGAGCTGGGGAAAGTGGCTTCTCTTCCCTCTCTCCCCTTCTGCAGCCCAGGTGGGCCGGCCACATCTCATCCTGCCCCATCGTGTCCGCCTCTCGAGGCCATCCGAGTGATTTAAGGGACCCCAGGAAAGTTTCTTCTCCTCTGGTTATCTCCTGGTTTTACTCGGATGGCAGAAAGCTGACAGGAGGAAGGGAAAGTTGACATTCATGAGAGGAGAGAGCAGGCAGAGAGTGAATGAATGGGCCGTGGGTTCCCCTGTGCCCGGATAACCCCCAGTCTCTTGCTCTTAGCAGACAAGTAAGAGAGAAGCGAAGAGAGACAAGGAAGGTGCGGGAAAAGGTCAGAAGAAGCTGCAGGTCCTAGGAAGCCCTCTTTGGGTCCTAAGAAGCCTCTCTAGTCACTGGTGTGGAGACCAGCTCCTCTTCTCTCCTCACAGGTACAAGGAATTTGTAAACTACCTGGCTCCCTCCACCTTCTCCGTCTGGGAAGAACTCTGAAACCCAAAGCTAAGTGCTCAAAGGGGCGGTGGGGGGGGGGGAGCAGGGAAAAAGGAACAAGTACGACCCACAGATCTTTAACATATTGTCATTTTTTTCTACCATCCCATCATGGCAGGGGAAAGCACAGAAAGCCAGTCCGGTTTCCAGCACTTTTCACTGCCAGAGGGATGACCCAGGCCCCAGCCATCCACGGCCATCCTGTGCCACTGCTGGAACCAGAAGATCTATCAGCCAAAGATGACATTCTTTCCCCACGGTTCCATGGGAAGAGTCTGGTATCAGGGAGGTTTCTTTATAGTCAAGCTCATGCTGCTCGGACAAAGGCACGGGAGGGATGAGCGAAAGGGATGTGCCACCTGGCAGGATGGGCTCCAGGAAAAGGCCACAGGCCCCTAAGCAGTGTGGGGGCACAGGTCTCTCTGCATGCCAGCTGGGTCCCCATCTTGGCTGCCCGTCATTACATTTCTCCAAGGGGTCTGATAAACCCTATATTCCAGCCTAATCTACATCAAAAAGTCCAACAGTCCTTTCTTGTCCAGAGAGAAAAACCTGTCACTCCCTTACTCAACTGCCAGTGGCTCTCTAGTGCTCCAGGTTAAATGCAAGGCCCTCCACAGTCTTGTCCTATCCCTCCCTTCTCTCTCTGCACTCCCACATCACCCACAAAGCCTGTACTCCCCAGCAACACCGGGCATCTCCAGAGCTCGCTTGGGTTTTCCATTGCCAATTGTTTGCAGCATGGTACTCTGACCATTTATTGAATTTCTACCCACCTCTGAAGCCATACACCTCCTCCCCAGCAAACTGGATTTCTCCTAGAACTCTTTCTTGGCACTTCTATGTGGCACTTCCTACACGCTGCCTTCCTTTATCATTATTTTGTAGTCAAACGTATCCCCCGTACTAGACTTAATCTCTTTGAGGGCAGGTTAGCTGGGGCATTCTTCTTTGATAAGAACACAGAGACTGACACATCGGTGCTTAACATTCACTGACTGCAAAAATGAATGACACTCTCAGAACAGGGGAAGGCCACATAAATATGCAAACCCCTACTAGTATGCAGCCGAGTCAAAAACGGGGTGGTGGGGGGGCAAGCTATTCTGGGTATGTTAACTTACAAGCCACCAGTGCATTCAGCCAGTGTGGGAAATACTACCCAATGGCAATTCTTACACCAGCAAATCTCAGAACCAATGTGAGCCACTGCCTAAGACTCTGGTGCCTGCGTGGACACCAAGAGCTGGGAAGCACCTCTTACACTAGCGCGGGAGACGGCAAAGACAGCATGTGGGTGATGCTTCAGGGCTGGGTCCCTCCATGGGAGAAGGCAAAGTCTTCAGATTCACCCTGGGAGACAGGGCTGCTTCTCCTCCTGCTCACAGCCACAGTCCTAAGCCCAAGGGCTCCACTCCAGCAGGGCCAGCTTTGCAAAGCGTTCAGGCTTCCCACCCCAAGCCCTTTCCCAAAACTCAAACTCTTCTGACCCCGAGCACCACCTCTGAGCATGCAGGGGATGGCCAGATCGATGCCATTACTTAATGAGTGAGGTTATTGTTTGTTCATGTAAACTTATTGTTATCATCAGGTATATCTCATAAACACTGGATTAGTTAACACATTCAAGTCGAAATAAAAACTTCAATTAAACTGAGCACTCACCACTACCATTTGGGTTCTTTAAAAAAATTGGAAAAAAAAAAGAGAGAGCAAACGAGAAAGCACTGTCTCTAAGAAGGGCCTCCTACAGGGCAAACTTCTAATTAAACAAATTGTCAATTTCAACACAATGAAAACTGATTTAGGAGTGCAAATTTAGTATTCCAGTCACTGGAAATAAGACCTCACAGTGTCGATCTCATACAGACTGGTTTCATCTGATCGAGAAATGAAGAGGGGAGGAGGACGGGGACGAGAGAAAGGGGGGCAGCTGAGAAGGAAAACAAGTTAGAACGTTTTATTCCTTTCACAAATAACAACTCTGTGGAATTCAGTGTGGTCTGTTCTCAAGCAAGGGAGAAACTCTTGCCTCCTCCTTCACCCCACCCCTACCAGATGAGAAAAAAAAATTAATGGTGCATGATGACAAAGTTGGCTCAGCACGCACTGTACATACTGTACCCACAAGCCTGGCGCCCGGCCAGGCCTGGCCCAGGGCCAGAGCTACAATAACAAACACAGGCGGTGCTCGCCAAGAGGGGGTGGGGAGCCGGCGCGCAGCTACCAGGCCGCCAGCGCCGTTCGGCTCCGCTGAGCAGGAGAAAACAGCAGGAATGTGCCCCTGCAAGGGAGCCACACTCGCGGGCACCCGGGAGTCCTCGGTACCGCGCCCCAGTCCCCAGGCTCGCTTCTCCATGGTCTACCTCTTTGAAATAAATGGTTCTTGGAGCAACTGTTTTTCTTACCGGCTCTACGCTGCTGCTCCAAACCTTGGCTGACTTCTGTAAAATGGGCCTGCACTACAGACCGTTAGGGCCCATTCTCGCTGCCAGCTCCCTGCATGGAGCCTTCGTTCCATCGAAAATCCCAAAGGTCTCCTCTAAAACATCACACAGTTCTGTTTCCGTGCATCAGGGGAAGGAATGGGAATAAGTAACTCGTGACTTCTGCTGGAGGAATTGGAGCAACGGCTGGCACCACCCGCCCAGCCCTCCAACCCCAACTCCCGGGACATTTCCAGATGCCCCCCGAGCCTTCACTGTTCATCAGGGGTCAAACCATTCAGAGAGCATTCTCGCCTCCCTAAGCCCTTTTTGCTGTTTTGCTTTCCAAACATCGCAGCACAGGGCTGAGAGAGACGCGGAACGATACAAAGAAAAGAGAAAAAACTGAAATATCAGACTCTTAAGTAGGCCACGAGCTACGTGCAAGGGTGAATCAAAACACTATCATGACTCAGCATACTTTCCCCATCACCAAATCCTCCTTTACAAGGGCTCTGGCAAGTGAATTTTAGATGGACAAATCATTTGGCACAACCAGCCTTCGGGAGCCAATAAAACAGGTGTCGGAAAGAAAAATTAAGAAAATAGGCCCCAACTCTCAAAGTCACTGGGGCATCCACATGAGACCATCAAGTGGCATCTCAGTCAGGACCAGAGCTCATTTCCGCAGGGAACCGCAGGCTCCACAAGTGGGAGTGGGTGCAAAGTCACTATTTTGTCTGAACTGGAGGCCCCAGGCCCACTCGCAAGGATGTAAGTGACCCCTCTCCTCTCCGAGAGCCCCAGCAACACTGCTGAAGAAGCACACTATGGAGACTGCCGCGAACTCACAGTCAGTCACGCTGCCTGGAAGAGGGTGCAAAATGGGCCAGCAGGCTCCTGGCGATCCCTCAGTGAGGCCCTCAGACATAGTCCGAACAGTCCCGACTGCAGGAAGCACCAGGCCAGAGATGCTCACAGGCCTCCCAGGCTGCACTCATTCATTCAACAAGTATCTGTTGGCTCCAGTGATGCGCCAGGCAAAGTGTTCAACATAATGGGGAGAGATCCTGGCCCCCAGTTAGCTTACAGTCTACTAGGAGGGCAGAGCCTGCTGTGTGTCAGACATAGTGCAAAGCGTCTGCTGGGAGTCTCACAACTTCTCTGAGGTAGATGAAAGCATTCTAATTTCACAGATGAGGAAACTGAAGTTCAGACAGGCTACATTTCTTGCCCCAGGTCACACTGTTAGGAGGTGGGTGCCCAAACTCCTTCCACCTTATCACCCTGCCTCTCAAGTAGGGGAGATGAGTCAATTCCATATATAACCACAACACTGAAGAAATATTGTGCCCAGAGATGACTGTGGAGAAAGAAATACGGACGGAAGAAGGCACGATTACTTCCGGCTGGAGGTGGGGAACAATTGAAGATGACATTGTGGAAGAGACCTTGGCAGATCAACAAGAAGATCCATCTGGCTAGAGCTCTGGATTCTAGGAAGCAATAATGAGAGATGATTACTGCTCTGGCCAAATCCCTGGATCTGGAGGAGGCAAGGGTGGGAAGTGAGACGGAGGGGTTCGGGCCAGGGAGAGAGACCACAACTAAAGCAGTGCTGACCCACGCGGGCTCTGAAGCAAGGCCCTGGCGAGCTGAAGCCTAAAAACCTACACCTGCATGCCTGTGCACACGGTGGGCTGGAGCATGACGGACTGGAAACAGATGGCAGGCAGGAAGATTCTGGAGTAAGGTGCTGGGAACATGCCCCAGAGTGACAGCTTCAGAAGTGGGAGACAGGGAGGAAGGTGGGAGCAGAAGATTCAACATTTATTAAACATGAACTGCATGCCAGGGACTGTGCAATGGATACATTTATCATCTAGTGGGTGATGCCTGCACTTTAGAGATGCAGAAACTGGGGCTTAGAAGATAAACCTGTCCAAGCTCAGTTAGTCCAGATCACAAACAGGATTTAAACCTTTACTTGTCTAAACCCAAAGCCCATGCTCTTTTCACAGGTGCTAAACTGTCCGTGAGGGTCAGGTGTTTGAGGAAACCTGGGGGAAAGAGTCAGCAGAGGATGGCAGTTGTCTGTAAGAGAGGAAAACAAGACCAAGGAAGAAGATGACCTCCCACCTCTTCCAAAACAGTGACTCCAGGGTTAAAAGGCAAGGGAATTGGAGAAAAGAGGACATAGCAGGCAAGGGATGAGGCCTCTGCAACTGAAGTCAGCCCCGTCTCCCCACCAAGGTCCCCTGGGCATGCTGCTGTCAGGTGCCTCTCCCTCTCCACGCCTCGCCTCATGAGGCAGAGGCGCCTTGCCCACTTCCTCCAGCCAAAACACAAGCAAAAATACCAGCAGCCACACAGCCAACCCCACTAGAATTGGATAAAATTAACTTGCAAAAGACAGCACGCTATAACTAGCTTTGTGTTCCAACCTTTCTATATCTATTTAATTAAAGGCTCCTGTATAATGTGAACCCAATAGTCAGATTCATTAGACAGCGAGAACCTAATTCCACAACTGTTTTGCTAATGAAACTGCAGTCTACGTTGGAAGGTAGATCACATGGGGCACTGAGTGCCAACAATGCCCCCAGGAAACCCAGGAAAGCATAAGGATGGGCGCATCCTGACGGCCACACAGTCAGGAAGGCCCCTGTGTTCCGTGAGCCTGGAGGGAGCAGCCGAGTTGGCCAGCTGCGCCATGGGGCAAGGTGGACCGAGGCCCCGGCAGGCACTGGGGACATCTGTGGCCCAGCAGGGTCTGAGTGGGGGGTGGCAGGAGAGCGGGAGGTGAGTGCCTGTGCCCCGGTGGGCTGGTCAGGGCATCCTTGCCTACCTGAATGAGCCAGTAAGTGCATTCTCAGTCGCAAACTATCCAGGAACCGCTTCCCGCAGAGCTCACACCCGTACGTCTTCATTCCACTGTGCAGCTTCCTGTAGGAGAAAGGAAAAGACAGGTTGCTGCTGCTCTGGCTGGACAGAAGGCAGGCCAGGCCCACCCCAACCCGAGGACTTTGCGGCCATCCCTTAGGCAGGGGAATGGGAGGCTGGGAGATGGAGGGAACAGGTGCTGGAGTCGGGCGCTGCCCCAATGGAAGGCACATCCCCAGATCCTCGGACAGCCTAAATCGCCCGCTACCGCCATGGACCACTGCCAAAGGAACATCCCTTCATGGTCTCGTACAAGGACTAGAAGACTGGGCACTTCCTACTATTTTACCCACTGGCACATATGAGACCAAGAAAGAAAACTTAGATCCAGTTCCAGAGTGAGGAAGGAAGCTCACCGTCCAGCTAACACAGGCCTGCGCTCACCTGGGTCGCACCCTAACCTTCCCGTGCCGTGGCTGTGCGCTGGCCTGGCTCCCCACTAGACTGTCAAGACTCGGGAGGGCTCAGACCCCCAGCTCCCGCTACAGCGAATGGCACAGAGCAGGTTCTGAATAAACTTATTAACCAATATAGTTGGGACCCAGGGCATCTAGATGTTCCTAGGACAGCATGTTCCCCAACATGTCTACTCCCCTATATGTCTATATAGTCTAACAGAAAGCAGGGTTTAAAGAAACAGGATAGCCTCATTCTACAAATATAAGATGGTCATCCTGGTTAGTGACTTTCCAAAATACTTTCACATGCATTAGTTCATTTTATCATCACCGCAAGTCTGAGAGCGGGCTGGGCATGGAGCAGCGTCCCTGGGAAGACGGAGGCCTTGGGAACAACCGGTCACAGGTCCAGCCTGCAACGGTGCTCAGCTCCTAACACCCACGCCGGGCCTTTTCCACCAGACACCCCTGCTCAGTCAGAGCCAGCCACGGAGCCAGTAAGAAGCAAAGAGACCCAGACAGGCTGGTAGGGAGCTAGGCCCTGGGAAGCGGGTGTATGCCCGGCACCACCCAGGCGCTGAGCTGCCGGCTGGAGAGTGGGCCATCTGGCCCGGAACACTGACTTCCCTCCCACCCACACTCCTGCTCTCAGGCCCTTATGTGCCACTGCGGGAGCCAGCCTCCACCTCCGCCCCATCTCCCCCAGCAACTGGGCAGGCAGAGGCTCCAGAGGCAGGATCTGAGGGTGGTGGGGCAGGATGGAGAGACTACAAGGCCCTCTTAAAGAAAGCCTCTGGTCATCAGAATGTTGACGTGCCAAAGGCTGGCGAGCTGGTGCCAGTATCATAAAACCGCAGGTGGGGAGCGGGGGTGGTAGTATACACTCAAGCCGGAGGTGCTCGGATCGTGAAACCGAGCCACCCACTGCCACCATCTTGCAAACCCCGTAATTAGAACCCAGCAGCACGGCAGAGCCATGCAGTGCCCCCAGGTAAGCCTCCGCAGCTACGGACCACCGTGGCTGGACCACGGGCAGACGGTACCCTGCTGACAGTGGCGGCGCTCAGCTCTCTTTGCAGAACTCTTTCTCAATCACACTGTTTGCTCTGCTCACTTTCCCTCTACTCCCTTGCCAAAGGCAAATGATTTCTCAATCACAAACACACAGACACACACCCTCGCCCGCCCGGGACACTGTTATCTTACTCCTGGCCATGGCTGAGCCATCCAAGTTGAGAAATATTAACAGTACAGAACATTTTAATTGAACATTCTGAAGTCTAAATATATTTCACAATTCTGGGCACTAGGACATGTACTAATAGCTTTGTTTTCCCTTTTTATTGTGGTAAAACACACATAATTTAAAATTTACCATTTGGACCACTTGGAAGTGTAAGATTTAGTAGCATTTAAATACAGTCACAAGAATATGTAACTATCACCACTATTTCAAGAACTTTCCCATCTTCCCAAATAGAAACTCTGCTCCTGTTAAGCACTTAACTCTCCAGTACTCTCCCCACCCCAGGCCCCTGGTAACCTCTAATCTACTTTCTGTCTGTATGAATTTGTTTATTCTAGAAAATTCATGGAATTGGAAACATACAATATTTGTCCCTTTGTGTCTGGCTTACTTCACTTAGCATAATGTTTTCAAGGCTCACCCATGTTGTAACATGTACCAGGACTTTGTTCCTTTGTATGGCTGAATAATATTCCATTACGTAGATAAACCACACTTGGTTTCTCCATTCATCCGCTGATGGACACCTGGGCTGCTTCCACCTTTAGGCTACTGGGAACAAGGCTGCCATGAGCACTTTGCACGTGTATTTGTTTGAGTCCCTATTCTCAACTAACAGCTTTTTGGGCAAAGCCTGTTTTTATGTACATTCCCAGCCTTGTAAGTGTGCATATATGCTCATTGTGTGCAGTAACCGAATGCCCCTGTCACTTGCCCAGGCATGCCAGGTCTGCTTTTGTAAGAGACGTTTCAGGGAGCAGCAAAGGCTCCATTCACAAGTGGTTCTGAAGGTGAACCACTCACACATACTCATGGTCAGCGCCACTGAGCAGGGCTGTCGGGGTTCCAGTTTTATTTCTTTTGCCCTTTTCTTGCGAGTGTCTGCAGGTGCCCACCTCTAGGGCTGGCTGTCGGGAGTACCAGGGGGACACCCATTTGAATTTGTTTCCCAAAAGGTCTCTGGCATGACCAGTCTTCAGATTCTAGGAGCCACCACCAGGCTAAGCTCGCCCCTTGGGCTCCCATCTCTTCCCCAGGAGTTCCGGATCAAATCCCTGTCTTTCACCCTGATGAACGCTTTCTGGGTAGCACCACTGCCTTTTCTCTAGATGCGAGTGGATTTGCCTGGCAATTGGTGGAAGTGGTTTTTCTCAGCCAGCTGGATTGGCTTGATGTGAGCGGTGATGAGCTCTTGCTTGTCCTCTTCCTACGTAGGAGTGCAGGAAAGAAAGCGGCCCATCAGCCAGAAGAGCTGAGTCCTCACCCTGACTCTAACATCAACTTGTTTTTTGACCTTGGACAAATCATACTGTCACAACAGCTCTACATTTTCTCACTTGCAAAGTAGATGGTTTTTAAGGTTCTAGGGCCCTTTTACGGAGCCAAAATTTTATTATTCTCAAATCTTATCCATATCCTTTCACTCAGCCTCCAAGGAGCTCCTCTTAGGGGAACGCTACTCTGAGCCATAGTCTACTTCTGCAATGCCCTGTGATGAGTATGCAGTCAGACAAGGCTAGCCCCAGCAAAAATCCAGACCCAATCCCAGAAATTGATTAGTTTTAAAACTTTCTAATCCAGACGATCTGAGTTTCCTCCTCTACTCACTATCTTTCAGGGCAAGAATCTTCCAGAACTTGTCACCAGCCTTTCCTCAGAACCACTCTGTTGCCATGCTCTTGCCAGCCTGCAGAGACACGGGTGCCCAATCCTGTCCAATCCTTGGGATAAGGACATTGCCCTGCAACTGACCCACTAACTCAGTGCCCCAAACACATCACCAGAGGCAAGTGTGGCACCTGTGTGATTCTACACGTAGTAAAAGGGCAAAGGTCTGGCCCCACTGGTAGAGAGACCTGGGCAAAGCACACACGGTTCAGGCGAGAAAAAGGGAAAACGTTCACAGGCCTGGGAGTTCAGCAGAGCCATTTCTTTCATTATTGTTCAGACACCAAAGGAACAATGTAGAACATGGGGGCTGCTTCTAACTTACCTGGGGCTTTGGCTTTCTGATCCTGTGACCACCAACTTGACCAACTTGACTCGGTGCTTCTAAGGGGCACTCAGAGCGGACAAGGAGACAGGTGACTCTGAGTCAGTTCCAAACCAAGGGCTAAATGACGCTCCTCTCTCAAAGGCCTGCTGCCCACAAGAGAACTAACACTCTCCAAGAACCTCTCCTTACCAGGAGGACACAGGTGCCAAGCAAACCTCCTGCTCCTCTGTCAGCAGGACCTGGTCAACTAGCACTGACACGCTGCCGTGTCCCACTCAGTCTGGAAAGCAACAACTGACTTCTAAGACCCATGCTGAGAGAACCTCACACTGGCCTTGTCCACCTTCCCAAGGAGAGAAAGACTTGAGAGGGGAGAGCTTACGTGCTTCAGAAACAAGCTGACTCGGGAAGCGGGTGTGGCTCAGTGGATAGAGTCCCTGTTTACCATATGGGAGGCCCGGGTTCGCATCCTGAGGCCTCCTTCTGAGGGCACGCCGACCTGAGCGGTGCGGTGGGCTGATGCAGCAACCTCACGGCAGGAAGCGGGTGTGGCGCAATGGATAGAGCCCCCGTTTACCATATGAGAGGCCCCGGGTTCGCTTCCCGGCGCCTCCTTGTGAGGGCAGGCCAGCTCGTGCGGCGCCGTGGGCTGATGCGGCAAGACCTCACAGCAAGGGGGAGATAAGCAGACACAGAGAAGACACGCAGCGAATGGACACAGCAGCACAAGCAGCAAGGGGAGGATAAATAAAATAAAAATAAATAAATCTTTAAAAAAAAAAA
>JAQZBX010029180.1:0-27434 GCA_029593785.1 Cabassous unicinctus
AGATAGATAGATAGATAGATAGATAGACAGACAAATACACAACACATTGATTAATATATAGAATAAAATAAAAAATATGTTTGTCTCCTTTATTAATTTTAATCTCTCCCTTATACTTTAATGTATTTGCTCTCTATTTTATTCCATGTTTCCTATTTTCTCACTGCTTTTTATTTTGCTTTCTATTCCAGACCTATATTACCGCGTTGATTCATTCTTAAGGAATATCATTCAGTGATTTTTGTCTCCACCTTATGTTTATATTCCTATTTGGAGTGGAGGGATGGTTCTTCTATTCACATCAATCTTGATTCTCTCTTATTCTCTTAGATGTCTAATGAAATTACACTTCAAGAACTTGCTTTGCTGGATTTGAGGAATCCGAGGAGGCTTGTAAAGAAGCAAACAAATAAACAATATAAATATTCTATATTAACATTCTTTTACTTTCAGACAAGTGAAGGATTGGACATCTTTAGCAATCTTTTAGAAAATAAATTTTACCAGTTTGAACTTACCTCTTTCTCCCAGGGCAAGATTTTTGTTTGTTTTGCATTAGATTTTTCAAATTATACCTGCATTCATTTTTACCTAGATTCTCTTTTCTTATTTGCACTGAACTCTGTCTCTTCTTCTCCTACTATAGTCTCTTAATGAGTTAGAGGATCCCTCCTGGTAACACACTCCAGTATTACCTTGCTCTTGTATGCCTCCATTATAATCTATGATATGAATTCTGTAAAGTACTTAGTGGAAAAATACCTAATACAATGCTCCTTTTAGAAATGATTTTTTTCTCTGCTTCTGTTTTTTAATGACAAAAATTGAATCATCTTACATAAAAGAAGATTCTTTTCATAAATAGCTTACCTTGTGATTCAATAGCAAACAATTGAATATGTTAACAATATAAATTTAAATCAATTCAAATAATTCTTCTCATTTTTGAGTATAACATAAAAACTGAACTTCTGAATTCAGTTACAACAGGTAATTTGTTTGCATTATCTGTATTTTTATTGGAAGATTACATTATAATATAAAGAGCTTCAGATTAACTTACATGAACCAAGTTAAGCCACTTGCATACTTGACAAATTTCTTTTGCTCATGTTCCAACTACAGTCAAATGATGCTTGACAATATCCAAAGTCTTTCCATTGTTTGGAAAAAAAATATGGACATTGCTGACGTGTAGCTTCAGGAGAATTAGTAATGAAAGCATGGCTCAAACCTCCATATTTAACCTCTTATCAGCCCTATGGCAACTTTCAGAAAAGATTGTGATGAACTAGTCTGCTTTCTCTATGTCATGAACTCCCTCTTCTTATACTCCAGTTTAAACATAAAATTAGAAACATAATTATCTTTGGAGTTTAGCATTTTCAGTAATAGCATCTACAGATTTTGCTATAACAAAATACAACAAACTGGGTGGTTTAAAACAACACAATTTTATTCTCTCATAGTTCTGTAAGTTAGAAGTCTGACCATGCTCTCTCTTAAGGCTCTAAAGAAGAATTCCTATTTGCTTATTCCTAAGAATTCCCTGGTTTGTATATGTATCACTCCAATCTCTGCCTCTTTTGTTACATGACCTTCTTCCCTGTCTGAGCCTCTGTGCCTGTCCCTTCCCAGAAGGATGGCAGTGATTGCACATTGGGCCCATCCTAATCCAGTACAACTTTATCTTAACTTGCATCTTAATTTCATTTACAGAGACCTATTCCCAAAAAACTCATACTAAAGGGTACTTAGGGTTAGGAATGGAGCATATATTTGGAAGGACACAATTTAAATCATAGCAGTCCACTCTCTGCCCCCTCCCGAAATCCACATCCATTCCATGTGAAAAATACATTCATTCCATCCCAACATCCCCCAAATTCTTCACTTGTTATAGATTCAACTCTAAGCCATAAATCTCATCATTTCAATTACCATAATAAAGCATGGGTGAGACTATGGGTAGAGCTCACCCTGGGACAAAATTTTTTCTCTCCACAGAACTGTCAAACTAGAAAGCAAGTTATCTACTTCAACAATGTAAGGTGAAAAAGACATAGGATAGACATTCCTGTTCTAAATGAGAGATAATGGAAGAATTAAAGGGATCAGTGCTCTACAGCAAGTTCACAATACAGCAGGACAAATTCTATTAGGTTTTAATGTCTGGTGGCACTCATCAATAGTTCAAAGCTCTGTCCTCTGGGCTCACTGAGGTGGCCCCACATTCTTTAGAACCAAGGAAATAGCAATCTTGCCCCCTAAGCCCATATGTTCTAGCCTGTGATGGTAGCAGCAGCTCCACCTCTCTCCCCCCACCGCCCCCGCAGCCTCTCAGCTTCTTTAAGAGTTAATCAGTCTTCCCTTTTCTTGAAGGACAACAATTTAGTAGCTGAGAAGCTCTATTGGCACAAGCAGTCCCTGTAAAATAACAGGAATTCCACAGGCTTTCTTTATTTTGTTCCATCTCTTTCCCCTTTAGTCTAAGCTGGCAGTGCTTTGGATAGCATAACATTCTCAAAACCCTTGTAGGTGTTCTGTGTATGGCAAGATTCCCACGCTATTAGACCTAAGGATACTTTACAGATCCTCCCTGGATAGCACCATTTCTATTCCAGGCTTCTGCTGAAGCCTTTTTCTCTTGCATTATAAGCAACAAGGAGAAACTAGGACAAACCTTTTCCACTTTTCTTGAGAGTCTTTTAAGATAAATTTCTATGTTCATCACTTACAATTTCTACTTCCTACACAATATCATAATATGATACTGTAAGGTTTTATGCCACTTTTTAACAAGGGTCACCTTTCCTCCAGTTTCCAGTGGTATTTTCTTCATTTCTGTTTGAAACCTTACCAGAAACACCTTTAGCATTCATATTTCTAGCAACATTCTCTTCATGATAAAATAGGCATTCTATAAGATGATGGAATATTTCTCCACCCCCATCTTCACTTATTTCTGAGCCCTCACCTGAATCTCCTCTAGTGTCCATTGCTCTATTAACAGTCTTTTCAAAGAAATCTAGGCTTTTTCAATCATGTGTCTCACAATTCTTCCAGCCATATATGTATTACCCAATTCCAAAAACTCTTCTACATTTTTAGGTATTTGTTACAGCTTCACCGACTTCCAAGTACCAAAATCTGTATTAGTTTCCTAAGGCTTCTCTAACAAAGTACCACAAACTGGGTGGCTTAAGACAGCAGACATTTACTCTTTCACAGTTCTTGAGGTCAAAATCTGAAATCAAGGCATTGTCAGGATCATACTCTCATTGAAGTTCCTGGCCTTTTCTAACTTCTTTTGGTTGCCAGCAATTCTTGACAATTCTTTGCTGGTAGATGTATCACTCCAATCTCCAGCATTTTTTTCACATGTCCTTATTTCCAGTTTGTCTACTTTCTATGCCTATCTCTTCTTAAGGATGCCATTGAATGATTATGAGGCCCACCAAAATCCAGGATGAACACATCTTAACTTATATCTGAATTATATCTGCAAATACCCTATCTTCCAATAAGATCATATTCACAGATACCAGAGGTTAGAATTTGTACGTAATTTTTGTGGGACATGATTCAATCCTTTATAGGTCCCCTGAAGATAAGGTATATTAATTGTATGCCCACTGCTACATACAAGATGTTGAATATAGTATACAGTCAGCAAATGTTTTTATTAACAAAAACATATTAATCAGTGGCTCTCCAACTTTCATATACATCAGAATGAAAGGTATACATTTTGAAAAGTGAAGATTACTTATTTCCCCTTCAGTGATTCTAATTCAATGCATTTTAACAACGAATGGAATCTTAAACATTAGAATAAATTCATTTTTCTGTATGATTCTTTTATAATGCCCTTGTATATTTTAGCACATGTTTATCTTCTGGGGTGAATTCACTCAAATATAATTTTCAATATTCCCCATATGATCTATTTTAATATTAATATATTTTAATATCTTGCTTTTTGTAAGATGTATGAAGGGAAAGAAAATCACCATATCTTCCTGTATAGAATCTACTGATTAATAGAATTAAGTCAGAATAGAAATTCAAAAGAACGGTTTAGAAATAATTTAAAAACAGTGATACATGTGTTCACAAGAAGCCAGACATGTTTCAATTCCAGTCTTTTCCACCTCCTGTGGGTAGTGACAATAAAGATCACTAAAATTATCAATATTCAAAAGGGAATATAGAGCAGTGCTTAAGAACATGTCCCATAGGACCAGAGAGCCAGGAACCAAACTCCTGGCTTATCACTTATTATTTGTATTTCTCTGGGCAATTAATCCCGTTCTCCCTCAACTTCACATCAACAGAATGGGAACACATTTAATTTTCAAAGAGTTGCTGGAATCATTAAATTAATTCTTTATTTTTATTTTTTAAAAGATTCTTAGATTACATAAATATTATATAAAAATACAGGGGATTCCCATATGCCCCTCTCGCTACTCCTCCCACACTTTCCCACATTAACAACATCCTTCATTAGTGTGGTACATTTGTTACAATTGATGCACACATATTGGAGCATTGCCATTGAGTGTGGATTATAGTTTACATTATAGTTTAAACTCTCCCCCACACATTTTTATAAGTAATGACAAGATATATAATGGCCTGTATCCATCACAACAACGTCATTCAGGACAATTCCCAAGTTTCGAAATTACACCTGTTTTTCCCTCTCCCTGCCCTCAGAACCTCCAGTGGCCACGTCACTGATATAACTGCTTTCATTGCTAGAATCACAATAAGTCTATAGTAGAATACCAGTAAGTCTACTTTAGACCATAGTTCATTCCCCAATCCTGAGGATTCTGGGATGGTGATGTCCACTCCACCTCTAATTGAGAAGGTGCTGCGATCCATTAAGGCCGATGGATGGGACTTTTGCTTGCAGATGTAGACTCTCTTGGTTCCTTGGTATGGTAGTTGTCCATCTCATCTCCTTGTTAGTTGTCATGAGTGAGACCAATGAACTGGAGAGTAGGTGTTGCAACTCTGTTGAGATTCGAGACCCAGCTGGTACATGGACAGCCCAAAGATTTAAGTCTCTTGGATGTGCACCTACCAACTCTAGTACTAATTATAGGTTCAAATAGAAGAACAGAAGAGCCATGTATAGGGAAACTACAACTGAGTCCAATCTGTCATCTTGAGGAGCATAAATTCCAAAGTAGGGCCCGCTGGCAAGGCACTAAACTCCTAAGCTATCTTCCCTGACTATAGTGTCTGGATGTCTCCAGAGCCTTCAGGGGTCAAACTATTTGGGGTAGTATCTACTTTGGCAGTCAATAAGATCCTGCTAAGACCTGCATAAGCATAACCTCTGGAATAACCTTTCAACTCACTTTGCAGTCTCTTAGCTGTGTAAACTCATTTGTCTTTACCTTTTCCCCCTTTTAGTCAAAGTCTTTTTCCAATTGCATTGCTAGGTGGTGCTTGGTAATAATCCCTTGATGCCAGAGAGGTTCATCCCTGGGTGTCATGTCCCATGCTAGGGGGAAGGTGATGTATTTATATGATGAAGTTTTTTTTAGAAAGAGGCCACATTTGAGCAACAAGGAGGCTTCCAGGAGGCAACTCTTAGGCACCCTATAACACTAGGCTAAGTTTCCATTTCAAGAGTAAAGTTTCTGAAGCACAGTCATCAATATCAAGGGTCCATCAATGGACCATCCTCCTTCACTACTCATTGCCCCTGTACTTGGAGGATTCTTGGTGTTGCATTAGAGAAAGTGGCAGAGCTCCCCAGGATGGGAATTTGATATTCCTTTGATTATTGTGTGAATCTCTACACAACATACAATGCCCCATGAACATCTGAACATATTTATATGCTTTATATGTATGCTCAGGTGAGCTTCCTCCAATGTATCCCCCATCACTGACACCCTACACTAATGATCCTCCCCTGCCATCATTGAAACCCTTCTGTAATCCAAAACTTCTTCAAAAATGAAGCCAATAAAATAGCCAAATACAATTAATAGGAAAATGAAAGAATAATGACAGTTTTAAGTAAAAATTTTAGTGTGTGACTGGCACAAAGTAAGCATAATGCAAGTTCATTATTTTAATATAAAAGAGTATTTTTTATTGTCTATTATGTCAAACAAAGTGCCTCAAATGCTTTTCTCTTTATTTTTAAAGGATTTTATTTCAAATGGGAAATTTGAGAACATGAAGGCTTTTCATATTCCATACAGCATATTTATCCTCTTCTTTATGAGTATTCACCCCATACAAGAAAACAAATACACAGACTAATTTACTATAGCTTCATCTGTGGTGTTTTCATTCTCAAACATAAATCTCTCTTTTCTGGTTTTTAACTCATGAATATTTTCTGTGGTTAGACACATAAACATTCCACATGTACCTCCTTTCTTTCATGTTTTTAAGCATGCCATCCTTAAAATGTGAGCATGGGTTTTATAATACAAGTGGTGATAAAATTCTACGAAAGAAACATTTTAACAGTTCAAATGTTTCTATGTGTCACAAGGCACAAAACTGTGCTTTGAGTACTGCGATTATTATTTCAGGAGAATTTCCTAATAGAAGTCTTGGTTATTCATAGATTTAGTTCACTATTTCATGTTAATATAGAGGGCAACAGATTCTGCACTAAGAAAAGTGAGATTTAATGCAAGTTCCTGCCCCACCCTTCCCTCACAAATGCTTACTATTCCTCTTTTGTATAAAAGATTCAAATTCTTTGATAAAAACCTCTCCTGCTGAGATGAATGGGAATAAAAGTAATGTTGTAGAAAAGCTGTCAACACAGTATTTTGTCATCTACATAGCCTAAGAGGCATGTCAATAACTTAAAATAACTATTTTTTGTCAAATGCATATCACAGAATAGATGATCTTCCTGTGATTATCATATTTAAAAATATATATTTAAATATATATTTATGCTAGAAAAAAATATGTTGAATATCCTGTTTGACTTTGTCCTGAATTTCTCATTTTAAACATTATCAGTGACCAGTAAAATAATGTGCTCCTATTATGGTAGGTTGTACCTTAATCTAATGATTTTTTAATATTTGTATTATTGAGATCTAATATTTTTAAGCTTTCATTGGCTTTGGCACTTGGCTGAGTTTTTTTTCCCCTTTCATATTGTTTAGTGTTGTAATTTAATTTTAATTATGTTATATTAAAATTATATTTATAAATTATGTTTTTGCATCTTATTTTATAATGATTTTGATTGCTTCATTTTCTTTATCCTCCTATTTTTATTTTACCTAAGAAGTTCAAACACACCCAGAAATGCAAAGAACTTCTAAATGTTGTGTAGATGTTTTGAACCAATTCCTTGAATACATGGTATGCATCTGAAAGACTTCTTGTCATGCTTGGGTGCTAAATGATATTTCAAATACTTTAGCCTGAAAAATTAGAATAAATGGCATTTTAATTGTTTTTTTTTCCGATAGTTTTTAATTTGGATTTAGACAAGAGTGAAAATATAAACATCTCTCTTTTAAAATAAAAATGTATAATAAATGATAATTATAAATAAAAAATTAAAATTATTATTATTGTTATTATTATTTAATAACTAATGTCAAAGGCAAGTGATTGTGGTATATAATGTAATTAGTGTACTCAATATTTATTTAAATTCCTTCTAAGATATCTTGCTGAAAAACATTTGGGGAGAACCAAATATTGCATTTCCTAGGCTCAATTTCAGCTAGTTTCTGACATTAATTTAGAAGATACTTATACAAGACTTGATTTCAGAACAGAGTTAAGTGGGGAATCTAGCAAAAAGATAAGTAATTATTTTGTTATTTAGAAAAGTTGTGAATTTATAGAAAAATCATGCAAAAAATAGAAGGTTCCTCTATACAACCCTATTTTTAACACCTTGCAATAGTGTGGTACTTTTGCTAAAATTAATTGTAGCACATTATTTTAATTGTACTATTAACCTGGTTACATGGTTTACCTTGTACATGGTTGACCTTGGGGTTCACTGTTCACTGTTTCTCTTTAACCATCCCATGGAATTTTTATTACTATTATTCTAATAACACATATACAGCCAAAAATTTCACCTTTTAACTACATTAAAATATATAATTCATGCTGTTAATTACATTCACACCATTGTGTTACCACCACCACCATCCATTACCAAAATTTTCCATCATCCTGATTAGAAATTCAATATAAATTAAGCATTAATTCCCTATTCCTTGCAACCAGCTATTCCCTGGCAAGCTATAATCTATACTATGACTATGACTTTACTTAATTTGATTACTTCATATTAATGTGATCATACAATATTTGTCCTTTTGCATATGGCTTATTTCATTAAATATGATCTTTTAAAGATTCATCCATGTTGTCACTTGAATAAGAATTTCATTCCTTTTAATACCTGAGTAATATTCCATTGTGTACACCACAATTGTTGTATCTATTCAGCAACTGATTGAGCACTTGGATTGTTTCCATCCTTTGGCAATTGTGAATAATGCTGCTGTGAACATCAGTATGAAAATATCTGTTTGAGTCCCTGGCTCAATTCTTTTTTGTATATATCTAGAAGAAGGATTGCCAGAAGTATTAGAGTGCCAAAGGAGTGCTGATGCAAAGTACAAGAAAAGTGTTAGCTTTTATAATGAGAATAGTTTTTCATTTAAAAAAAATTACTGAAGTTTATCATTCATACATGAACATACATAAACAAAAACTGTATAGCAAAAGTTGTGAATCTACAAAACAAATATGCATATCATCATAGAGGAGGGCCCCCATATATCACTCCACTTCCAATGCCTTACATTGTTTTGAAAACTTTCTTTCAAACTATGAAAGATCATTGTCAAACTATTACTACTGACTATAGTCCATATCTTATATTTGGTGCATTCTCCTCTATCCTACCCAATTATTAACGCCCTGTGTTAGTGTTATATATTGATTATAGCTCATGAGGGAACATTCTCATATTTGTTCTGTTAACCACAACCCATCTTCTACCACAGGATTCATTGTGTTACAGAGTCCCGTGCTTTGAACAATCCATTCAAAATGTACACTCTGGCTCTCCTTTTCATCACAGAGTTATTCTGTCATCACCTCGGTGAATTTTAGAACATTTTCATTACTCTAAAAGGAAAATATCCATATCACCTTCCACTTCCTATTGCTGTCACTTAGATTTTATATATATTCTTTGCCATTACTGTGAAAATATTAGATTATTACTGTTACTAGCATCCATAAGTTACTTAGTTGTAATTTTTCCATGTATCACCATATTATTAACACCTTGTAAAAGAAGAGCATTCTTATATTTATACTATTAACCACAATTTTCATCCACCACTGAAATAACTGCTGTGCAGTCTCTAGATTATTCTCTAGTTTCTTGTCAAATGACATTTACATCCACAAAATACCCTTTTCAGCCATAAACACATTTTTAAAGAAGCGGTGTTAGTTATACTCACTATAATGTGTCGGCATCAACTCTATTCACTTCCACACTTTTACAAAATAAAACTTATTAAAATTCTACATACATTAAGCTTTAGCTCCCATTCTCAACCCCTTTCTATCTCTTAGTAACCTTTACTCTAGAGTTTACCTTCTGTGAGTTTATTCATCATATTTAATTCACATTAGTGAGTTCATACAATATTTGTCCTTTTGTGTCTGGCTTATTTCACTCAACATAATGTCCTCAAGGTTCATCCGTATTTTCATATGCATCCCAATTTCATTTCTTCTTACAGCTGAATAATATTCCATTGTATGTATATATCACATTTTGTTTATCCATTCATTAGTTGATGGACATGGGCTGATTCAATATTCTAGCAATTGTGAATATTGCTGCTATGAACACCGGTATGCAAGTGTCAGTTCATGACCTTGCTTTCAGTTATTCTGAATATAATCCTAGTAATAGTATTGCTGGGATGATACGATAGTTTCATATGCAGCTTCTTGAGTACTGCCAAACTGTCTTCCACAGAGATTGTAAAATTTTTCATTACCACCAAGAGGGAAGAAGTGTTCTTATATCTCCACATTCTTTCGAGCACTTACATTTTTCTGTTTTTTTTTAAATTATTATTATTATTAATGGTCATTCTATGAGGTTTGAGATGGTATCTCATTGTAGTTTTGATTTTCATTTCCCTATAGCTAGTGATACTGAACATTTTTTCGTGTATTTTTCACCATTTGTATTTCCTCTTTGAAAAAATGTCTACTTAAGTATTTTGCTCATTTTTTAAATTGGATTTCTTTCCCTATTATTGTTGAGTTGTATGATCTCTTTATACAGAAATGGAAACCAAACTTGTATTGGATATGTTGTTCCCAAATATTTTCTGTCATTGAGTATGGTGCCTTTTCACATTCTTGAAAAAGTCCTTTGAAGCTCAAAAATGTTTAAGTTTGAAGAGGTCTCATTTACCATTTTTTTTTTCTTTCATTGCTCATGCTTTGGAAGTAAGGTTTAAGAAACCACCACCTACCACCAGGTTTTGATGATGTTTCCCTACATTTTCTTCTAGATGTTTTATGATTCTAGCATTTGTGTTTAGGTCTTTGATCCATTTTGAGTTAATTTTTGTATAAGATGTTAGATAGGGGTTCTCTTTCTTCTTTTGGATATGGATATCCAGTTCCCCCAGCACCATTTGTTGAATAGACTGTTCTGCCCCAGCTAGGTGGGCTTGACAGTCTTGTCAAAAATCACTTGACTATAGGTGTAAGTTTTTGTTTCTGAATAATCAACTCAGTTCCATTGGTCTATGTGTCTATCTTTATGCCAGTACCATGCTGTTTTTACCACTTTAGCTAGATAATATGATTAAAAGTCAGGGTGTGAGAGTCTCCTAACTTCATTCCTTTTAAAGATTTTTTGGTTATTTGGGACCGATTACCCTTATAAATAAATATGATGATTGGCTTTTCCATTTCTGCAAAGACATCTGTTGAGATTTTAATTGAGATTGCATTGAATCTGTAAATTAGTTTGGGTAAAATCAATATTAATGATATTTAGTCTCCCAATCCACGAAATTATGATGACCTTCCATGTATTTAGGTATTTTGTTCATTTTATTTTAGCAATGTTTTGTAATTTTCTGAATATAATTCCTTTATATCTGCGGTTAAGTTTATTCCAATATATTTTATTCCTTTAGTCACTATTATAAACGGAATTTTTTTCTGACTTCTTCCTCAGATTGCTTCTGAGTAGGGTATTAAAATTCTAGTGATATTTGCATATTAATCTTATATCCCACCATTGAACATTGCTGAGCATGTCTAATAGTTCTAGTAGCTATGTTGCGGATTTTGGGGGATTTTCTAGATATAGGATCATATCATCAGTGTATAGCAAACATTTTTTCTTCTCCTCTTTGGGTGCCTTTATTTTCATTTTCTTGCCTATTTGTTATAGCTTGAACTTCTAGCCCAATATTGAATAACAGTGGTGACAGTGAACATTCTTGTCTTGTTCCCAATCTAAGTAGGAAAGCTTTCAGTGTTTCACTGTTGATTAAAATGCTGAGTGTTTTTCACATATGCACTTTACCATATAGAGAATGCTTCCTTCTATTCCTGTCTTTTGGAGAGTTATTATCAAAATGATGCTTTATTTTGTCAAATGCCTTTTCTGAGAGAATCATGTGTTTTTCTTCTTCAGTTTACTAACGTGATTTATTAAACTAATTGATTTTCTGGTGTTGAACTATCCTTGCATACCTGGAATAAAATCCACTTGATAATGGTGTATAATTCTTTTAATATGCCTTTGGATTGAGTTAGCGAGTATTTTGTTGAGGATTGCTGCATCTATATTCATTAGAGAAAGTGGTCTGTAATTCTATTTTTTCATAGCAGTTTTATCTGGTTTTGTTATTAGGGTGATGTTGGCTTCATAGAACGAGTTTGATAGCAATTCTCTACTCTTCAATTTTTTGAAAGAACTTGAACAAGATGGGTATTAGATCATCTTTAAATGATTGATAAAATTCACCTGTGAAGCCATCTGGTCCTTGGCTTTTCATTTTTAGAGGTTTTTGATGACTGTTTCAATCTCTTGTGATTGGTTTGTGGAGGTTTTCTATTTCTTCTAGGATCATTGTAGGTTGTTCACGTGTTTCTAGGAATTTGCTCATTTCATCTATTTTGTCTAGTTTGTTGGTGTGCAACTGTTCTTACTATCTTCTTAAGATCGCTCTTATTTCTACATGGTCAGTGGTAATGTCCCTCGCTCATTTCTGGTTTTATTTTTTGCATATTCTCTCTATTTTTTGTCAGTCTTGCTAAGTGTCTGTCAATTTTGTTGATCTTCTCGAAGAACCAAATTTTGGTTTTGTTGATTCTATTGTTTTTTTTTTGTTGTTGTTGTTTGTTTGTTTGTTTTTTCTCAGTTTCATTTATTTCTGCCCTCATCTTCATTATTTATTTCCTTTGGATTCATTTGGGTTTAGTTTGCTGTTCTTTTTATAGTTCCTCCAAATGTGCAGTTAGGTCTTTGATATTAGCTCTTTCTTTTTTAATGTAAGAATTTAGGCTATAAATTTCCATCTCAGCACTGAACTTTTCCATATCCCATAGGTTTGAAATCTTGTATTCTTGTTCTCATTTGTCTTGGTTTATTTACTGATTTATCTTGTAATTTCTTCTTTGACCCACTGATTATTTAGGATTTTATTATTATTATTTTATTATATTATGATTGTGAATTTTCCCTTTTTCTTTCCATTATTGATTTTCAGCTTCATTCCATTAAGATCAGAAAAAGTGTTTTGTATATTTCAATATTTTTAAATTTGTTGAAATGTATCTTGTGACCCAAAGTATCTTCTATCCTAGAGAAAGATCCATGAGCACTTGAAAAGAAGGTATATCCTGCTGTTTTGGGGTATAATACTCTTTAAACGTCTGTTAGGTCTAGTTCATTTATCATATTATTCAAGCTCTCTGTTTCCTTAGTTATCCTCTGCCCTGAAGTTCTATCTAATAATGATAGCATCCTGAAGTCTCCAACTCTTATTGTATATATATCTATTTCTCCCTTCAGTTTTGCCAGTGTGTGCCTCTTGTATCTTGGGGCACCATGTTAAGTGCATAAATGTTTATTATAGTTATATCTTCCTGGTGAATTACCCCTTTTGTTGATATATAATGACCTTCTTCATCTCTTATGAAGTTTTCCATTTAAAATCTATTTTGTCTGATATTAGTATCACTACTTTAGATCTTTTTTGATTACTATTTGTGTATAATATATTTTTCTTTTTTTAAATAAAATTTTATTGAAGTATATCATTCATGAATGAACATACATAAACAATAAGTGTGATAGTAAAAGTTGTGAATTTACAAAACAAATATGCTGTAGCAGTTTGATATAGTTATGAATTCCAAAAATAGATATTGGATTATGTGTATAAACTGATCTGACTCTCTGGGTGATATTAAATTATGATTAGGGCTTTCATTGGGTCACGTCAGTCAGGCGTTGGGTCCCCACCCCTTAGTGGGTGGCGAATCACAGATAAAAGATGTGGCAAAGGACAAAGCTGGAGGTTTGATGCTAGAGTTTTTGAGCTGGAGCCCTGGGCGGTAAGCACACAGAGGAGCTTGGTCTTGAGGAAGGAGAGAAGGCCCTGGGAAAAGAGACCAGCCATTTGCCTGACAGTTCACAGCTGGCTTTGTGGAGAAAGGCAAAGCCTAAAGAGCCTCATAGTGTACAGTTGACTTGTGGAGGAAACAGAGGAGCTGAGCCTGAAGAGAAACAGAGAAACAAACCCCAGGAAGAGAGGAACCCAAGAAGCCTGAACCCTGGCAAATGTCAGCAGCTGTCTTGTTCCAACAGTGACAAAAACTTTGGAGGGAAGAAACTTATGCTTTATGGTCTTGTAACTGTAAACTTCTACCCCAAATAAATACCTTTTATAAAAGCCAACAGATTTCTGGTATTTTGCATCCACACGCCTTTTAGCTGACTAATACAGAATTTGGTAAGGAGGAGTGGGGAAGTGCTTTTGCAATTACCAGACTGCTGGAATGGTTTTATAATTGGGTAAGGGGTATTTTTTGGAGGAATTGTGAGAAACTTGATAGAAAAGGCCGAAATTGCTTTGCAGAGACTGTTGGTAGGCATATGGGATGCTAAAGAAACTTTATATGATGCCTTAGAAGTAAATGATGAAACTACTATTGGAAACTGGAGGAAAGGCGATGTGTTTTAAAGTTCCAGAGACCCTAACAAGATTGACTCCTGATGTTTTATGGAAGGCAGAATTTGAAAATGGCAAGCCTGGGCATTTAGCTAAAGAACTTTCCAAAGTAAACTCCGAGAATGCCACTTGGTTTCTCCTTGCAGCTTTTAGCAAAATACTAGATGAGAGAGAGAAGCTGAGAACTGAACTGTTGGACACAAAGAAAATAGAAACTGATCCTGGAAGTGGCAAAAGACTTTGGTGAGGGAAGAAACTTATGTTTTATGGCCTGGTAACTGTAAGCTTCTACCCCAAATAAATACCCTTTATAAAAGCCAACAGATTTCTGGTATTTTTCATCAGCACTCCTTTTGGCTGACTAATACACATCCATATCATCATACAATGTTCCCGTAATCTCCCCAACCCCAACACCTTGCATTGTGAATCATTTATTACAAACTATGAAAGAGCATCACCAAAATATTACTACTAACTATATTCTATATCTTACACTTGGTGTATTTACCCCCAACCCACCCAATTATTAATACCCATTTTTTTTTAAGATTTATTTATTTATTTATTTATCCCCCCCTTGCTGCTTGTGTTTGCTGTGTCCATCTGCTGTGTGTTTTTTCTGTGTCTGCTTATCTCCCCCTTGCTGTGAGGTCTTGCTGCATCAGCCCACTGCGCCACACGGGACGGCCTGCCCTCACAAGGAGGCCCCGGGAAACGAACCCGGGGCCTCCCATATGGTAAACAGGAGCTCTATTGATTGAGCCACACCCGCTTCCCTATTAATACCCTTAATTAACATTATATATTTGTTATGATTCATGAGAAAGCATTTTCATATTTGTCCTGTTAACCACAGTCTAATATCTTTTTCTAACCTTTCACTTTCAACCTGGTTTTGTCCTTAGGTCTGAGGGAGTGTCCTGTAGACAGCATAAAGATAGATCATAACTTTTTATCCATTCTATCAGTTTATGTCTTTTTCCTGGGGAGTTCACTTCATTAATGCTCAATGTTATTACTGTAAATGCATTTCTTCTTCCATTTTATTCTTTGGCTTTCCATTGTCATATCTTATTTTCTCCTGTCATTTTACTGGTAAAGTTGCCCTTACTAATAATTTGCATTTTTACATTCTTTTCAAGTCTCTCACCATCATCTTTCCTTTCAGGCTGTAGCACTCACTTTAGCATCTCTTATAAAGTATTTTGGCAACATATTCTCTTAGTTTTTGTTTGTCGGTGAAGACTTAAACTCACTTTTATTTTTGAAGAATAGTTTAGACAGATAAAGAATTCTTGGATGGCAGTTTTTCTCTATCAGTATCTTAAATACATCATACCACTTTATTCTCACCACCATGGTTTCTGATGAGAGATTGACAGTCTTATTGATGTTCCCTTGTATGTGATGCATTAATTTTCTGTTGCTACTTTCAGAATCCTCTCTTCATCTCTGGTATTTGCCATTCTGAGATGTTTCTGACTAGGTCTATTCAGATTTAATGTGTTTGGGGTGTGTTGTCCATCTTGGATATTGATATTTATGTCTTTCATAAGGCTTGGGAAGTTTTCAGGCATCATATCATCAATTATTATTTTTACTCCTTTTCTGTTCTCTTCTTCTTCTGGGACACAGATAATTTATATGTTTGCGTGTTTTGTTTTGTCATTCAATTTCCTGAGACTCTGTTCCATTTTTCCATTCTTTTCTATTTCTCTTCTACTGTCTTTTCAAGTTCAGATGCTCAGTCCTCAAATTCACGAATTCTGTCTTCCACCAGTTCAAATCTGCTCTCATATGCCTCTAATGTATTTTTTTCCTAAGAGGTAACTAATTTTATTTGCCTTATAATCCAGAAGTGTTAAAATCTGTAAAGCACACACACACACACACACACACACACACATACACACACACACATATCTTAGAACTGATGATAGACAGTACTTGCTTTCTTTTTTTGACAATACCTCTATAGCCGTTTGGCAATTTGATGTAATTATGAATTCCAAAAATATACTTGGATCATGCTTGTAAACTGATCTGTTAATCTGGGCATGATTAAGTTATGATTAGGGCGTTAATTGGGCCACGTCAGTAAGGCATTGAGCCCCACCCCTTGGTGGGTGGGGAATCAAATATAAAAGGCATGGCAAGAACAGAGTTGAAGCAGCTTTTGAGAAGCAGTTTTGATGTTGGAGTTTCGAAGTTGGAGAGAAGGCCCCAGGAAAAGAGAAGTGAACCATTCACCTGACAGTCTACAGCTGACCTTGTGGAGGAACCAGAAGAGCTAAACCCGGAGAAAAACGCAGCCCCGGGAAGAGAGGAACCCAAGAAGCCTGAACCCTGGCAAACTTCGGCAACTGTCTTGCTCCAACACATGGCAATGGACTTTGGTGAGAGAAGAAACTTAACGCTTTATGGCCTGGTATTTGTGGACTTCTACCCCAAATAAATACCCTTTATAAAGACCAACCCATTTTTGGTATTTCACATTAGCACCCCTTTGGTGGATTAATAAAACCTCCATGGTGGAAACAACAGCATCATCCTGAATTGAAAAAGAAATCTGACTCCATTTCTTCATATTCTGTTCTCTATAGTGCATGTGGACCTGAAATAATCAGCATCTCCATCTGAAGAATAGTCTTGATGGATCATATAAAGTTCATGCTTCTCCTCTCCACCTTTTCTCAGAACATGTAGCAGTGAACTATTAAAGAAAAAAAGGGAAAAGCAAAGAATATAGCCAGCCTCAAAAAATGCACAGGCATTTCACCAATAGATATTGAAGTTGGTATACCCACTTTGGAAAACTGTTTATCAGTATCTTTTTTTTTTTGGCTATTTTTATTACCAAAGTTGGGAACTTAACAAAACAATCATGCACATTTGTATATTTCCCATACAACAAACCTTTACCAACACACTGCACCATTGTGGAACATTTGTTACAGGTTATTAGATAATATCATGAGAAAATTACCACTAACTATGGTCCACAGCATACAATTAGTACATTTTTTCCATAACCTCTATTATTAACGCAGTACATCTTTGACATTGATGCAAGAATATTTCAGTATTGCTCTTAATTATAGTTCATAGTTTATATTAATTGTATTTTCCCCATTCTTCTCCACATTCTCACCTCCCTACAATTGTGATGTACATAGTTCTAGTTCACAGAAGGACATTCTTGCATTTATGCTATTAACCAAAATTCTCATCCATCTCTGGGTTCACTGTTTTATGCAGTCCTAGATTATTCTCTAGTTTCTTTCAATTGGCATTTACATCCCTAGATTACCCTTTCTAGCCACAATCCCATTTATAAACCATCAGTTACTCACTATAATGTGTTACCATAAACTCCATCCATTTCCACACATTTACAGTCATATTAATTAAATCTTCTACATATATTAAGTATCTGTACTCCTTCCAGCCCTGCTCTTATCTCCTAATAGCCTATACTCTAGTATCTAACTCCATGCATTTACTCTTCATATTTAGTTCATATTGGTGAGACCATGCAATATTCATCCATTTGTTTATGTCTTATTTCACTTAGCATAATGTCTTCAAGATTCATCCATGTTATCATATATGTCCCAATTTCATTTCTTCTTAAAGCACCATATTTTTCCATCATATGTGTATACTACATTTTGTTTATCCATTCATTGGTTGATAGACATTTCCACATTTGACATTTTTGAATAACACCACTATGAACATCAGTGTTCAGATGTCTGTTCATGCCACAGTTTTCAGTTCTTTTGGATGTATTCCTATGAGAGGAATTGATGGATCATATGGCAATTCTATATCTAGCTTCCTGAGGAACTGCCAAAATATCTTCCACAGAGGATGGAAGTCCCACCAACAGTGGAGTGTTCACATTTCTACACATCCTCTCTAGCACTTTTTTTTTCTTCTTTTTATTTTTAATGATGACCATTGTAAGTGGTGTGAGATGATATCAAATTGTGGTTTTGATTTACAGTTCCCTAATAGCTAATGATAGTGAATGTTTTTTCATGTGCTTTTTGGCCATTTGCATTTCCTTTTTGTAGAAATGTCTTTTTAAGTCTTTTGCCCATTTTTAAATTGGATTGCTGGCTCTTTTATTTTTGAGCTGTATGATCTCTTTATATAGAATTGAAATCAAACCCTTATCAGATATATGGTTTACAAATATTTTCTACGATTGAGTGGGCTGCCTTTTCACCTTCTTGATGAAGACCTTTGGATGACAATAGTGTTTCAGTTTGAGGTGGTCCCAGTTATCTATGTTTTCTTTCATTACTTGTACTTTTGCAGTAAAGTTTAAGAATGCACCACCTACTACCAGGTCTTGACAATGTGCTCCTACATTTTCTTCTAGGGGCTTTATGGTTCTTACTTTTATATTTAGGTCCTTGATCCATTTGGAGTTGATTTTTGTATAAGGTGAGAGATAGTGGTCCTCTTTCTTTCTTTTGCCTATGGATATCCAGTTCTCCCAGTATCATTTGTTGAATAGACTGTTCTGCCACGGCTGGGTTGTTTTGACCAGCTTGTCAAAAATCACTTGACCATAGATGTGAAGTTCTGTTTCTGAGCCATCAATTTGGTTCCATTGGTCTATATATCTATTTTTTTTGCCAGTACCATGCTGTTTTTACTACTGTAGCTAGGTATATGATTTAAAGTCCAGAAGTGAAAGCCCTCCAAGTTTACTTTTCTTTTTAATATGTTTTTGGCTCATCGGGGACCCATATCCTTCCAAATAAATTGATAACCATGGTTTTCATTTGTTTAAAAAAATGCTGTGGAATTTTTATTGGGATTGCATTGAATCTGTATATCAATTTGAGAAGAATTGATATCTTAATGATATTTAGTCTTCCAGTCTGTGAACATGGAATGTTCTTTCAATTATTTAGGTCTTTTTTGATTACTTTTGGCAATTCAATGTAGTTATCTGAATACAGTTGATTTACATTTTTGATTAAGGTTATTACTAAATATTTGATTCTTTTAGTTGCTATTGTAAATGGAATTTTCCTCCTAGTATCCTCCTCAGATTGTACTAGTATATAAAACGCCAGTGATTTTTGCAAATGATTTTGAATCTGTACACGCTACTGAAATTGTTTATTAGCTCTAGCAGCTTTGTTGTACATTTTTTGGAACTTTCTAAGTATAGGATCATATCATCTGTGAATACTGAAAGCTTTACTTCTTCCTTTCTGTTTTGGATGCCTTTTATTTCTTTTTTACTTGTCTAATTGCTCTAGCTAATGCCTCTAGCACTATTTAAACAACAGTGGTGACAGAAACATCCTTGTCTTGTCTTTGATCTCAATGAGAAAGCGTTCAGTTTTTCACCATTGATATTGTTAGCTGTGTGTTTTTTTATATATGGCTTTTATCATGTTGAGAAAGTTTTCTTCAATTCTTATATTTTGTAGTATTTTTATGCAGAAAAGATGCTATATTTTGTCAAATGTCTTTTCTGAATCAATCAATAAGATCATGTGAATTTTCATCTTTCATTTAATAATGTGGTGCATTATGCTGATTGATTTTCTTGCATTGAACTACTTTTGCATGCCTGTTACAAAACCCATTTGATTATGACGAATAATTCTTTGAATGTGTTCTTCGATTCAATTAACAAGTATTTTCTTGAGGATTTTGCATCAGTATTCATTAAGGAAATATGTCTGTAATTTTCTTTTTTCATAATATTTTTGCCTGGCTTTATATTAATATGATATTGGCTTCATAGAATGAGTTTGGAATTCTTCTTTCTTGTTCAACTTTTTGAAAGAGCTTGAGTAAAATTGGTATTAAATCTTCTAATACTTGGTAGAACTCTCCTGTGAAACCATCTGGTCCTAGACTTTTCATTTTGGGGAGTTTTTTTGATGACTGTTTCAATCTCAGCATCCCTAGTTTCTGATATGTTGTGTTCTCATTTTCATTCATCTTGAGGTATCAATTGATTTCTCTAGCAATTTCTTCTTTGATTCATTAATTATTTAAGAGTATGTTGTCTAATCTCCATATATTTGTGTATTATCCCTTTTTCTGCCTTTTGTTGATTTCTGACTTTATTCCATTATGATCAGAGAAAATGCTTTGTATAATTTCAATCTTGTTGAATTTATTGAGATCTTACTTGTGACCCAACATATGGTCTATCTTGAAGAAAGATCCATGAGTACTTGAGAAGAATATATATCTTGCTGTTTTGGGATGCAACGTTCTATATATGTCTATTAGGTTTAGTCCATTTATCATGTTTTCAAGCTCTCTGTTTCTTTATTGATCTTCTGTCCAGATATTCTATCAAATGTGGAGAATGTTGTACTGAAGTCTCCAATGATTATTGTAGATATATCTACTTCTCCCTTAAGTTTTGTTAGTGTTTGCCTCAAATATCTTGGGGCATTCAGGTTAGATTCATATACATTCATGCTTGTTATTTCTCCTTTTATTAATATATGTCCTTCCTTGTCTCTAATAAGAGTTTTGCTCTGAAAGTCTGTTTTATCCAATATAATTATAGCTTCTCCAGCTTTTTTTGGTTACTGCATGTGTGCCATAACTTTTTCCGGGCTTGCACTTTCAATCAATTGGAAAATTGGGGTCTATGGTGAGTCTCTTGTAGACAGCATATAGATGGCACATATTTTCTTATTCATTCCACTAGTCTGTGTCTTTTGATTGGCAAGTTTAAACCATTAACATTCAATGTTATTAGAGTAATGACAGCTCTTAATTCACCAATTTTACCTTTAGAATTTACCTGTCATATTTTATTTTCACCACACTTTTGACACTATTGGTTACTTTTACTGATATAATCTTCATTTCTAGTCTCTCTTCCAAAACTCTGTCTCCTGTCTTTTCTTTTCAGGTCATAGCACTCCCTTCAGTATGTCCAGCAAAGCCAGTCTCTTGGTTACAAACACTCTCAGTTTCTGTTTATCTGTGAATATTCTAAACATGCCCTCATCTTTGGAAAATAATCTTGCCAGATATAAAATTCTTGGCTGGCAGTTTTTCTCTTGCAGTATCTTAAATATATCATACAACTGCATTCTTGCTTTCATATTTTCTGATTAGAAATCGGCACTTAATCTGATTGGGTAGTCACTATATGTTATGCTTCACTTTTCTCTTGCTGCTTTCAGAATTCTCTTCTTATCTTTGACATTTGACATTCTGATTAGTATGTGTCTGAGAGTTGGTCTCTTCAGATTTATGTAGATGGGAGTATGTTTTGCTTCTTTGACATGGATATCTATGAACTTCAATTGGGATGGGAAATTTTCAGCCATAATTTCTTCAAGTATTCTTTCTGCCCCCTTTTCCCTTCCCTTTGCCTTCTGGTACACCAATGACACATATGTTTGCATGTCTCTTCCTCTCATTTATTTCCCTGAGATCATTCAATTTTTCATTCTTTTCTTCATCTCTTCTTTTGTATGTTCGCTTTGTGAGTCCATGTCATCAAGCTCAACAATCCTTTCTTCTGCCTCTTCAAATCTGCTGTTATATACTTCCAGTGTATTTATAATTTCATTTACTACACCTTTCATTTCCTATAAGATCTTCTATTTTTCTATGTACACTTTCAAATTCTTCTTTGTGCTCACCCAGGGTCTCCTTAATAATTTTAATCTCTGTAACTATCTCATCAAATATATTAAGGAGATTTATTTGAACATCTATGATTAGTTGTCTCAATTCCTTTATGCCATCTGAAGGCTTATCTTGCTCTTTTGATTATTAGATATATTTATTTTAGGCCCAGTTGCTCTCTTTAGTTTAGGGCTTTCTTGCCCTTTCTCCCCTGCTGGGTGTGTAGTAGGAGGTGAGGATTTAGTTGGTACTGTAAACTGTGGAGGTTGATGCTGTCCACATTGCCACAAGGACAAATGAAGCTTCTCCTATCTTTTTCCTCTGCCAGGGTTTAGGACAGAGCTGCAGTCATGTGTAATAATCCAAGTTGTGCTAATGAAGACCATCTGTATTTGCCTGGAGAGACTGATGAAGCTTCACATCCCTTCTTCTCCTGCCTGGGACAGGGATGGAGCTGCAGCTGTGGGCAACACTCTATATTGTGTGGGTCCAAAATGACCACAATTGTGCAGGTAGACAGATATAGCAGCAGTTCCCCTCCTCCCATGCCATGGGATGGGATGGGCCCTCTGGAGCTCCCAACAATCCAATCCATGTGGGCAGAAACTGCCTGAAGTTGCCCTGAGAACCTGAGAGAGTACTGTCACTTCTGCTCTTTATGAGGTGGAGATGGAACCACAGGCACCCCACAGTTCAGTTCCTGTAGGTTGAAAGTACCTGCCATTGCCCAGAGAGTCTAAAGGAACACCAGTCCTCTCTTATCCTGTTAAGGGATATAGGTAGATCCACAGGTATCCATCAGTCTAGTCCATGCAGACCAAAAGTACCTGCCATTACCAGGGAAGACTGAGGAAACACAAATCCTCTCTTATCCTATTTAGGTTGGGGATGGAACTACAGGTGTCCAACTATTCAGTCTATGTGGGCCAAAAGCACCTGAAGCTACCCAGAGAGGCTGGTGAAACACTGCCTCCCTCTTGTCTTATTGGGGGTAGTGGTGGAGTGACAGATGCCCAACAGTCAAGTTCACGCAAGTCAAAAGTGCCCACATTTGCCAAGATAGGCTGAAGAAACACCATTCCCCTCCTATCCTATGGGGAAGAGGGTGGGGGTTGAGATGCAATTGTAAGTGCACAACAAATCAGTTCATGTGGGGTGAAAATGTATAAAGTTGCCTGGAGAGGCTGAGGAAACGCAGCTCACCTCCTGTCCTATTGGTGGCGAGGATGCAGCTACAGGTGTCTGAGTATCCAGCCTGTGTTGGCCAAAAGTGCCTGCAGTTGCCTGGGAAGACTGAAGAAACACAGCTCCTCTCCTATCCTATTGGTGTGTGGGTTTGAAGCCCCAGGTGTTGGACTATTCAGTATTTGCCAGCCAAAAGCATCTGCAGTCACCCAGAGAGGCTGGTGCCGGTCCTGCCAGCTTCCACTCTGCCAGAGGTGGGGCTAGAGTGTAAGCTAGGGCTGTAGTCTTTTCTGGGTGGAAAGAAGCCAGTGCCTACTCTCACTGTGATTTTCAATCATCCCTGCTTTCTCTCATGCCAGTGGTGGAGTTAAAATGGTGGCTATTGGCCTCTTTCCAACTTAGACACTTTCAAACTTTAGCTGTTCTTATGATTATACTTTAGCCAGCTGAATTTACTAATCAGTAGCTGAAATTGGTGGCCAACTGTCTCTTCCTCCTCTGCTTTTAGGAAATGGAGCTTCCAACCCCAGCCATGGAATAGCTCCCAAGGTGGCTTGGGCTGCCAGTGAAAGATGGGCACCAGCCTCCACAGTGTGGAATGCGCTTCTCATGCAACTTCACTGCAGAAGGGCAGTCTCCTCCTTTCATTCTTTCAAGGATGTTGCAGGATGCTTTTCTGGTTTCCTGGCTCCCCAAACACGTGTTTTAGATATCTCTGGGTGATTATTAACTGCTGTGTAGCACAAGTTGACTCTTGGAATGCCTTACTTAGCTGCCATATTGCCCCTCCTTTCCTCTGAAGTTTTTTTTTTTTTTTTTGCGGGGGTGGAGTGAGGTGTGGTAATAGTTTATTTTTTTAATAATTCTTTTGTTTCTTATTTTTTAAAAGACACTTAGATTACAAATATTACACAATAAATATAGGGATTCCCATATGCCCCACTCCCCACACTTCCCACACACTCCCACATAAACAACATCCTTCATTAGTGTGGCACTTTCTTTGCAATTAAACACACCCTGGGGCATTGTCACTGAGCATAGTTCACGTTGTAGTCTGCACTCTCTCCCACACAGTTCAGAATGTTATGGTATGATATAAAATAGCCTGTATCTGTCATTGCAATGTCATTCAGGATGATTCCCAAGTCCCAAAAAAGTCCCTGTATTACAACTGGTTTTCCCTACCCCTCCCCACAGAGCCTCCAGTGGCCACTGCCTCCACATCAAAGTTGTAATTTCTTCCATTGCTAGAATCACAATATGTCTATAGTAGAATACCATACCAGTATAATATCATAGTTCATTCCTCAATCCTGAGAATTCTGTGATGGTGATGTCCAGTCCACCTCTATATTAGAGGTGGGGTTCAATTCCATACAGCCGATGGATGGGACACTCTTGCTTGCAGTTGTAGACTCTCTCATTTCCTTGGTATGGTGGTTGCCAATCCTCACCTCTTTATTAGTTGTCCTGCGTGAGTCCAATGAACTAGAGAGTAAGTGTTGCAATTCCGCTGAGGTTCCAGGCCCAGCTGGCATATTGAGAGCCCAAAGATTCCAGTCTCTTGGATGTACACCTACAAATTCCAGTACCAAGTATAAGTTTAAATAGAAAGGACAGATGAGCCATGTGTAGGGAAGCCATTATTGTGTCCAACTCTGTCACTCTCAGGAGCACAAACTACAAAGTAGGGCCCGCTGACAAGGCACCAAACTCCAGAGCTATCTCCTCTGACCAAAGGACATAGGTGTCTCCAGAGCCCTCAGGAGCCCCACTATTTGGGGTAGTGTCCACTTTGGTAGTCTATGAGATCCTGCCAAGATTTGCATGAGTGTTACACCTCTGGGATGACCTCCCAACTCACTTTGAAGTCTCATAACAATTTAAACTCATTTGTCTTTACCTCTTCCCCCTTTGATTCATGGTCTTTTTCCGGTTGCATTGCTAGTTGGTGCTTGGCAGTAAATCCCTTGGTGCCAGGGAGGCTTATTCCCTGGAGTCATGTCCCACACTGGGGGGAAGGTAATGCATTTATCTGATGAGTTTGGCTTAGAGAGAAGCCACATTTAAGTAACAAATATCCTCTCAGGAGGCAATTCTTAGGCACCCCACATCACTAGGCTAAGTTTCTATTTCAAGAGCAAAAGCTCATAAGCATAGTCATCAATATCTAGAACCCATCAGTTGATCATCCTCCTTCACCAGTCATTGCCCCTACACTTGGGGTACTGTGGCTGCTCCATTAGAGAATGTTGCAGAGCACTCTAGGATCAGAATTCAATATTCTCTCAGTTATTCTGTGAGTCTCCACCCACTGTGACAATGCCCCATGAATATTTGAACATATTTATATGCCTTATATGTATGCCCAGGTGAACTTCCTCCCATGTATCCCCCATCACTGACACCCCACATGAATGATCCTTCCCTACTCCCGTGTAACCCGTCTGTGGTCCAAAGCTTCTTCAAAAATGAAGCCAATAAAACAGCCAACTGCAATTAATATGAAAATGAAATAACAATAGGTTTAAATATAAGAAATAAAATACATAAATATTTTAAAAAACTAAAACTAAAATAAAATTAAAAGATTAGAATATTAAAAATTGTGGTTGAAAGTACAAAGTTGGGAGTGCTCTTATGGCAATATGACAAGGAAGGGTTACTGGTTTAGGATGTTGGATGGGGGCCATTCAGGACAAGGCACACCTGGAGCAGGCTTGTAGGTCATGTGTGAGTGATCATTTTGTCACAGTGTGTTCTATCAGTGAGTGGAGATCCACATAATGAGTGGGAAGGAGTTGGACTCCCATCCTGGGGAGAACTGATATGTTCACAGGGCGGCAGGTGTCTCTCAAGAGCATGGGCGGTTCCTAATAGGGGAGGACAAAACAGTGTGTCAAGACCTCAGTGTTGTTGCAAGTAACTATGAATCTTGTCATCTAAGGAGTGAAGCCGGGTGGTCACAGTTGGCCCTGAGGGGAGGGAAGGGAGGAATAAAATAGATGGAACAGGGGGTATTTAGTAGACAATGGAAGTGTTCTACATGATCTTGCAATGATGGACACAGGCCATGTTAAATATCATCAAAATTTATAAAAGTGTATGGTCTAAAATGTAAACCATAATGTTTACATAATGTTACATTATGACCATGGTTAGTAGCTATGTTCCACTATTTGTATATCAGTGGTAACAAATGTACCATCCACATATAAAAAATATTAATACAGTCAGGGGAAAAAGGGGGAGGATGTTGGGTATATGGGGATCCCCTGTATTCTGTATGTGACTTTACTGTGACCTAAAACTTCTTTGAAAACAAACAAAGAAACAAAAAGTAAGACACTGGGGAATAAATGGAAGAAAATGTCACTGTACATACAGGACACCAGATATTACACTGAAGAAAGGCAAAATGTCAAAAAAAATTTTTTAATATTTTTCTAATGTATTTTTAATCTCATCCATTGTGTCTTTCATTCCCATAAGCTCTGTTACTTTCTTTATAGGCTTTCAAATTGTTCTTTATGTTAACCCAGTTTCTTCTTAAGATCCTTTAACTCTTTAATCATATTTTCCCTAATTATTTTTATTGGTGGAGAAGATTTGTACGATTATCATTGATTAGTTGCCTTAAATCCCCAGTCTCATGAGGATATTTGGTTTGTTTCTTTGGCTGGGCCATCTCTTCTTGTTTTTAGTATAGCTTATAATTTTTGCTGATGTCTAAGCATCTCGGTGGAGCTGCAACTCCTACCCTACAGCTCAATGGACTCATCCAAGTCACCTGGCGAGGAGACGACGATGGGCAATGGCCATTCCAGGGAATGGAGAGAGCCTGCAGCCACAGACAGGATAATCCCATCCACCGTATATATGGGATATAAGCCCCCTCTCACTTGGAGGTGGAGTGGACATCACCATCCCAGTCCCCTCAGGATTGGGGGAGAAGCTATGGACTAGAGTGGACTTGGTGGTGTTCTGTTGTAGACATATTGTGGTTCAAGCAATGGAAGAAATTGTAACAGTGAGGTGGAGCTGATGGCCACTGGACGTTTTGGGGGCAGGGAGAGGAGGGGCAGTTGAAATACAGGGGCTTTTTTGGACTTGGGGGTTGTCCTGAGTGGCATGGCGGCAACAGATGTATGCCATTTTGCATCAGCAAATACCATGCAGAACTGTGTGGGAGAGAGTGTGGTCTGTGATGTGAACTGTGGTCTATGCTTGGTGGCAAAGCCCCAGGATGTGTATATCCATTGCGGGTGATGTGCCACACTGATGAAGGATGTTGGTGTGGGATGTTGTGGGAGGTGTGGGAGGTGGGGA